>JASANE010014573.1:0-25371 GCA_030248225.1 Trileptium ribeirensis
GTTTAAAGTTAACAAAAGAACGAGTAAGTGGTGCAAGTAGTGTATATGCTCGTACATTTGGAATAATAAGAAAGCAGTAGCCTAAACTTCTAAAATATACAAGCTACAGCTGGAGTTCAGGGGGCCCACCCCCTCCATTGAGGGCTCATGTTTCTGCCCATTACCGAAATTAGCAAACATAAGTCGGTCGGCAAAAATTTATCGTTGACAGCGATGGAGGTCGTCAACTTGTTTCAGCACACCACTGGGGATCTCCTCCTTGAGGGACTTACACATCTCCTGGCCGACTCTGGCTAACCCCCTCAGTACCTCGTGTATGTCCTGAAAATGTTATTTTCGAGAAGAAAATTATTAACGTGTCCGAGCATCAAATATCAGTTTTTATGTTATTTTTATTTTAGTGACATATTACATATAATAATTTAGCATGTGTTAAGCTGCATAATGTTTTTTAAAATTTAGTGCTTTTCAATGAAATACTACACATAAATGCTATACATTTTTACTAATGCGTTAGTCCACTTCAGGTGCACACACCATGGCCGTTCTTTTGTCAAAATCAATAAATCATACAAACATTTGTGTTCGCAATTGGTCATCGTATTCGTATTTTTGTCCATGCGAATACTTGTGATGTATAAATGGAATTGGCGTACGCGCACATTTCTCTATTCCTTGCTCTTAGCCGTGTTTGATACGCTAAATTGAGCACTGTGTTTGCAGTTGTTAATGTAACAGTATATGGAAAACAGGATCGATAATCGTGTTTTGCTTTACCAGCAGCAGGAATCGTAACCACGTATTGCTCATTACAACATCTATAACTCCGAAGCAGGATTACAGATAAAGCTATGTTCAGGTTCCACATATGGGAGTGCACGTCTTTGCTACAATCTATCTTTTTGTAAAACAGAGTCAAATAATCCATGTCTTTAGTAATAAATTTCAAATCTATTAGATTTCATCGAAGTACACCTTCCTTGCACTTAGACATAAATTAGTTGGTAAAACCATTTAATTCCTGTGTTTTTAAAAACATTTTGAAGCACCTTACGCCATAAAATTTCATTTGTATTCTATCTGGATTGAACGGCAGTTGGGATCTCGCAGTCTACGGCGCCTACAATATATACGTTTATATACACACGGATATTATAATGTTGAATGTGCCTTAAAAATCTTAATTTTAACTAAAATTAATTAATACAATTAGAAACCCAACGTCATTGACTATAATTCATTCTATAGTTTTGACCAAGTGACTAATTTTTTACAAAAACTTTCTTAGCACCTTTAACTGCTATTAGAAGAAATGTTATCTGTGCTACACTTTATTAAACATAAAATATATAAAGACACAAATTACGGTGATCTATTCCTATACGTTGAGCAAATATCTGTAGAAATGATGTATTTGCAAGTCTTTAAATCAGGAAATTACTGTATATCGTCAAAATAACTGTGATACTTCTAAAACTTTCTTCTCTCATCCAAACGTTGGTCGTAACTTTTTGTCAACCTTTAATCATTTTTCCTTCAACGTTGGCCAATTTGTAACGATAGCCTCAGCTTATTTCATAGTCACCACAAAGGGTCTCTATCACATTACTTAATATTTCTGGTTCATGGACCTCCAATTACTATATGCTGGTACGGTTATATACAAAACTCAAATGTGTCTAAGAGCACTTATGATGTGTGAGCCAACAGATGTGACACAATTCGTGCTTCCGCTCACGTACATAGCTGGATGGGCGCGGCAGCTTTCTGTGAGATAATTCGTAGTTTTGGTGATTTTCTCGGGAGCACACGGTATGATCCAATAATCATTTGACTCGCACGATTAAGGATAGTTCACTGTTTTGATTAAGGTGTTTACAAGCGATTCTCTTCAGCATAGCATCTAACTTTTCATCCACTAATGCACTACCGTCCCATAGACAGCAAATTTTTAATATATCGTTTCGAGACCTAGTATCGTTTCAGGTAAATATTTTGGATGAGAAAAATTTTTCGGCACTAACATTTTTCGGTATAACAAATATATTTCATACTTTTTAAATATTCATATATTCAAATACGTGGTTAGATACAATTAACATATAAACTCAAATCTATCTCTCAATCAACTCGGGTCGCTGATTATAAGTATTAATAATTGAATTTTGCAATCTCCCGCACTTGTGGACTTCATGATATATCTTATTATAGTCGTTTTTTGTTTCCAGGAACGACCGTAATGTGTTCTGTGCACTTTATGCAGGATTCACGTTATAATATCCGTTTGTAGTCAAGACCATACGTTATAAACCTTGTCAATACTATGTTACAAAAAACTGAGGATGTTTGCGACACCGTATAATGGGTTAGTTATTCCTTAGTGTGTTCTTGCTGCCATAGTTGTTCAAATTTCAAATAACTTTGTACCGCGTCAACCACGCCGTGTTGGGTACGGTGTAGTTGAAACTCTCTGGGGTACATACGATCGAATAGGTGTTGATATTAAAACGTGAAGTCCGCATTAGTTTAACTGAACCAAGTATGATCAAACTGCTTGTTTACTCTGCAATCACCTACTAATTAAAATAAAATCTTTAATCTTCACGTGCAGTATTTAAATAGCTATAAAGAGATGCATTAAATCGGCACGACGAACGAGTTCTTTATTTTGCATAAGATAAACTCAGTTTTGGTTCCTTGATTATATCATGTACTTTTGCTTTTCAACAAATTTTTTGCAACTTATTGCAAGTCATTTTGTTTAACTTATCAAGTAATGGCTTTCTGTAATTCTTAATTTGCATTGCAATTAATATGCCAAATCTTGTTACTCCGAGTACCGATACAAATCAAGCTTCGTCATGATATGCTTTCAACTTAGCTGCAGGTTCAAAATTCTACACAGCGAAGCAATTGCAATAGATTGATGTCGATTTTGCTACAAAATCACAATAAATATATATGAAAATTAAAAAAGCAATATTGCAAAAGCTGTAGAATAATGTTAGGAGTTTTGGGTCCTGGCCTTTAAAACCGAGTCCAGCCTTGTAGCTGCCGAAACATTTGAGCTGAGCCTGACATCGTTCATTAAAAGCCGAGTTAAGCAAAGCCAAGTTAGCTTACACTGATAAACGAGCCCAAAGAGCTAACCATGGTTCAGTAAGAATTTAAAAGACTGGATCTTTATCATCTTTAACAGACTCGTTCTTTTATATTCCCATAGTATTCATATCGCTACGCTGTTACTGTTCCCCTAATAGTAGTCCATAATCTCTACATAATCCCGAAATCCTTGTAAATTTTGTGAAATAGTCGATAACCTAGGGCTGTCTGGTCTCATTTGACTCAAATATTAAAAGTACATATGTCTTGAAGCGTTGGACCTGTATTTAAGATATCAAGTCATTATCATACAGGGCATAAAAAAGCCGTTTATGGCCAAATTGCACCAAAAATTGTTATCTTGTGTGCATGGCTTTGGCAATGAAAAATAGTGTTGGCTGAACGTTCAAAGTACGTGTTATCTTAAACACTATACGTCTTATTTTGACTGCACCTAAGTAACCATTTTCTGAATAATGGAATCAGGGCCTCTATTTTTGGATAAACTTTATATGAACATTTCAATATTTCTATCTAATATTAACTGGTAAAGTGAGGATAAGCAGAGCGAAAATGCTCACACTATTACAAATGTAAAAACGGTTGCTATAAAATGTGTAAGTTGTTATTCCTCTTTTAACTTATATATTGATACAACAATCAGCAGTATATCCATACTCAAATCATTGGAGCCTAGTAAGGATTTCATAAGTCACAGAAAGCCAATAATGTAGGCCAATCAATATATGAAGGCCAACGTGCTGATAATATTCAGTAAATCCTAGGTGCCCATGGTCCTAAGGCTTACGGCAGTAGAGGGTTCAATCGGGGAGTGGAGCTCACAAAAACACACATCAAAGCTATATATACATAGTTTTCTGTGAAAAGGTGTAAACAGAACTAACTATAATGAATGGCAAATTTTAAAAACAATTCCGTAGTATATAGTTTTATGAGTTGCATGAGCCATTGCGCGTTGCTATATTGTGACACGTTTTGTTTGCTGTTAAACATGCTTCAACGAGTAGAGATAGAAGCTATTGAATTTTACTACTTAATTATATATTTATGACTGTTCCACGGAGCAAATGTAAACTACTTTATGACCTAACTTCCCACCGAACTTGTGCCAAACCGAGTCAAAAGATTACCGCTAACAACCACCTGAGAATAGAGAATCACATTTTATAATACGAACAACTACAAAGCGAACAAACTCGAGCAATATTATCTGTTACTGCAATGCTTGCTACTGCAATTAGGTGAGTTACAATCGAAAATAGACGTATTCAGTTTTGATGGTTCACACACAGACATTTTGTATCAATTGAGTACGATTTGTATGATCATACGTGTCATGTACGAGCAGGTAAGTCATTAATTTATGATGGTGCGTATAATAGACACTTACTTAGTTTGTACGATTCCAGTGTTCCATTGACAACTTAGTTAACTATTTATTGAAATATACCTATATGTAAATACAATGGTCAAACAATCAATTTCACATATACGTATGCATTATTCCAAACCTGAGTCATAAACACTAGTGTATTTGAGTTTATATATGATAACGTTGCTAATAATTGATACTTTTTTGTTAAGAACTAATTTAACAGCATTTGCCAGAACCGGCTTTGTAACGCAAAAACTCGCGAATTCAAAACTAGTTCAAGATTTTAATACAGTATTTTTCATGCAAACAAGGTTCGAATGCCATTAAGTGTTCCTTTGTTCCTTCTCCGAGAGAAGCCATTAATCCTTGTATAATTTGTAGTAATTTTGCAGTAACGCATGCAAAATTAAAAAAATATTTCAAACCAGCATTTCATTGAAAATAACGCATGAGTTTAACGTTTGTTGACGACTTTTAATTTCTTTAACCAAAAATTGCAGTGTTTTCGCCACAAATACATTATTTTATACTAGACATCGGTTGACCATATGAATTTTACAAAAACCTGTTGTATTTAAAATGCGCATTACTAGTAAATACGAATACAATTCAATCGAACTAACGTAAGTTTACATTGGCTTCGTTTATTCAGGCAACACAACAGTGTATTGATCAGCTAAATAAATCGCCAACAATCCGCACTCATGGTAGTACACGATGCATTATTTAAGTTATATATATTCCGCAAGTTCGTTCAGTCTTGTACTAAATAGAAAGCCAAACCCCAGCTAAATTTTGATTTGTATAATTTAAAACTAATGGCATTTAATAAGCTTAGCACCGTGTTTTCAAAATGCCAAAGCTGATTTATAATAATATGCACGAGTGTATTACGCAAAAACTGAAGGTTTTTGGTTTAACCGAATTTAAAACTAATATATTATGAAAATGCTGTTTCAAACGTTTTTCATAACTTTTTATATAGTTGGGAATATTTTATTCACGAATGAAGCCATGGTCAATATATGCGCAGACGCCTGGTGGATAGATGTATGCATGCCGGAAAAAAATCAAGTAACCAGGGATCAAAAGTCGTCGGTATATACGTATCTTAGGAACAATAGCTATGGTTAAATATCAAATTTTTACTATCCTAATAATATCTTATCTCTCCTTATTATACTATTTATATACTAAGAGCCTCGGTCGGCCCGTTCCCAACTACCGTGGAAATTGAACTTTAATGATACTTAGAAAAATAAGAATAGAAATAGAAACGCAAAACAAAAGCAAAGTTAAAATTAGAGATATTAATGCCTAGGTATGAAATAAAATCGTCAACATATATTAATTTCCAAAACGAATAATTAAGAAAAGAATAGAAATTCTTTTGGACCATCGACATCGCAAGCTTCAACTTGGACATTGGCAAAACTAGCAAAATGATACTATATCTGCGGCAAAAAAGAGCTTGGACATAGTCATAAACCAAATAGGGCGTATATCTTTGTGGCGAAATAATATAAACGGTCATGTTTATACCTGTAAGATATTGCCTGCTACAAAAATTGCCTATTTTCTCTAACTTAGTGCACTAAAGACCCAGTGGTACCCGGGAATAATACATGTTTGTCACTATTTAATCTGCATTATGACTTTTAGCACATCACACATTTAAAAGTTATTTTTATTACTAGAAAAACAACTGAATCCGTATTTAGCACCCCCCAAACTTCTCGCACTCCCAGAGTTACAGAAAAAGTCTGGTATCCTGAAGTTATATATTTGTATTTGATTCGAAAAAGATCTTATTTAGGTGGACTTTAAAGGACCGCGAAAGCTTATTTATGAACTGTGTGACAAAAACTCTCATCATTCGATTTTACCGTATTCAGCGCTGCGGTGTTTGTTAGCTTCAGAAACCAATAATGAAAACTGAGTATCAAAAATACTACAACATTGATTATTATCGGGAACTAACGGCGGCTACATAAGATAATCATCCTGTGAACTGTTTCCTGATCGTCGATGAAAACATCTTCTCAGTGTTTTTATTTGTGTGCAATTTTTAATCTGTAAAAAGTGTTCTACTAAAATTTCATAAAAAAATTTTTTATTAAGATTTGTGTCTTGCAAAAAAGCAATTCGTTTCTAAATAGTAGGTAAAAATTTTGAAAATTTTCTTAATTTTCAATATATGTACTACATTAAATATTTCGTGCACTTTAAAATGTGCATATGGTGATATCTGTTACGCAGAAACTTGAAAAATTAAAATATGTTACCGAAATTTTCAGTGTTCATTTATTTTTATTGCGAACAAACCTACTTTATTGTAATGGCTTAACTCAGTTTTATAAAACTACTGAATACAACAACGCGGCTAATATCGGATGTTTCAGTCTAGAAAGTCTTAGAATATGTCAAAATAAATCAACTAAAGGGCTGTGAAGCCTAAACCTTCACAGTCTAAAAGTGCAGGAAATGTTCATTCATTTCTTCCGATTATGTCACGAAGCGTTTTGTGTTCCAAGTTGCATTTTAGGTCAAAGTCAAAAACCATTTTTAACTTTTTAATCGAAATAAACTCTAAAAAACATGATTTATTTTAAACAAGAGCGCTGAAAATAATCGGAAAAGTAATTTCTAAACTAACTCAATTGTACTAAGCAACTTTTGAGACATTGATTTTCAGTCAATATCTATTCGAACTAATTGCGCAGTTGCACTTTGTTCGTATTTGTCAGACAATTCGGTTTATATACACGTATACATGTGAATGAATACATACGTAAAAAATTAAGACGGGTTTCAAAAATTTTGCCGGTATTCTGAGCTCGGCAGCTGTAACGTGGAAACGGTTCCATTTAAGATTCGAAAATTTTTACTAATTTATTGCTAAACATAAACGATATGACTGGACACTTCAACAGCACATCTTTCCATAAATTACGCATAAGCAGAGTGCGTTATAATTAAACATAGTGCAGTATATATTATGAAATGATACGTTTCCACAAAACAAGGCGAAATATGAATTTATGCTCGATACATATGGTGTATTAACGAATGAATTATTGACAGGAATGCAACAATAAGCCATCCATTGTTTTAGATTTCTTTGCTGTTCTGCTAAGTTACGGATAATGCAACCTATACGTGTTTGTGGTTCATAAGCCTGAAAAGCACGTGTTATCAACATAACTATGATGGGCTTTTAAGATCTTTTCTATATTCCCTCAGCATAAGCCTAAACCTAAGCCGAACCCTAGGCGTGAGAGTACGGCTTAGGCTTATGCTGCAGCGGATGCAACGAATTATACGCGTTTTGTTAATAACTTGAGAACGCTTTGTTGAAGCAGCGTAAGCAATTAAGTACGAAATATTAAAAAGATTATTTGAAGTGGAATTTAAAGTAAAATCATGTTAGAAACATGAAAAACATTTTAAAAGTGGAATTTGTCAAATATTATATACCTGTACCTCTGTTAAAAGACCAAGTCTGCTTATTTCATTTACGCTAGATGTGAACGTTTCTGAAGCATCTTTTTCATATTATTTTACTTTCCGGGTAGTTATATAAAGCAGCAGTTACTTTGTTGATCAACGGATTCGAGCGAAGCATCTAGTTTTGGAAATAAAGTTCCAATGTAGATTGTCAACAACTACTTTTGATTCGCTACGCAGTATTAGTTTTTACACCCAAAATTTATATTTCTAATTTGTTTCATTTGCAAACTAAAAAATAGTAGTAATCTAGCGGCTCCAACAAAGCATATGGTGCTTTGGTAACCTCATATTTACTGAATTTATATGTATTAACAGAACATTTTGTAAGCCATTCGATATATAATTGTCTATATTTGATTAGCATCGGAACAAAATTATTTGTAAGACATATTCGTCGATAGTACCAAATTAACAACTATAATAAAACGTAATTAATTTTCGAAAACACATTCGTTTGTGCCTATTTTTAACGTTTGTATGAAACTGTTCTGAACGGGACGGCTCTGGCAGACTGCTCTCAAGTAAAAACAGTGGCGTTACAAATAATAGATCAAAACTCATGCCGTTGTGCAGTAAATGCTCATATTACCGCGCTGTGTTTTCCATTATTGTTCCCTATACGATTACCTATAATTAGGTGTTTGTTGTTTTGAAAGTTTTTCGGAGTCTAAATGCTTTGGGAATTGTGTATTAATTTATCGTACGTGTCAGACTTTCCTAAGAGTCATTTCCCACATAGTTCACTTACAATTATATGCATTTGGTATAGAAATACTAAATGCATTATTGCTTATCCTTCCTGGCTTATAGCTAACAATCAGGGTTCAGCAAACGGGCTACACTTCTCCAAAACTTGAACAAAACGTGGTCGCCGTAAGTCGGCCTTCCAATTTTTCCACAGCGCCCCTTCCTCTAATTTTGAGAACCATTTGGCACACCTTGCAACAGAGGGTAGCTAAGCTAGTATTTCGTAAACACAGTTATATATTATTGCTACGGACAGAAAAATGAATAGGTCGCAGTACTGCTGACTTAGATGCTACAACAGTTTTGCCTTTTATGCGGCGTTTAATTTCTCACAAATACGATATTACGAAAGTATTACTGATTATAAGTAAGTTTTATTGCAAACTGTTTATCGGAGCCCAAATTGTTGCCCTTCGCTCGTGAAAGCACATCTCCTTTCTTGAGGCTTCTTTATTGGGTATTTATTGCACTTGTACATGCATATATATCCTTGAATCTGCGCGTCCCCCGAAATCCAGGGGTCATCTTGTCGCTCGAGATCAAGGTCCCATAATGGCCGATCTTTATATTTATATGTATATCAATATAATTATATATAATATTTACAGCCAGTCGCCGACCAGATATCAAGAGTTTTGTACCAAATATTTCTTTGTTCTGTAATAGCGAAAGTTACACAGCGGCAGTACTTTAGATCAATTGGATTTTTCAAGTACCGGTAAAATTGTGACGTCATATGCGTAATTTCATCAGTCTAGTTTCCTGCTGATATTACACATTACAAAGATTCCTCCAAGACTGCAGCTTTTATAAAATTTAAAATAATCATTGTTGAAATGGATATTTGCTCAAAATTCGACTAAGTCTGAATTGTTAGCAGCCAGATGAGGCATAAATCGAAACATGATTTCAAGAGCGGTAACGCAAATAAATATTCCGAAAAAGTTTTTAATAATGTACTAGTTTAGTAACCCATGGAGTATGCAAATTCAATGGCGTTTCGAATAAAATTATGAATATCAGTGCTTTAAGCGATATTTCTAACAGAACACTCCTGTCGACCTGGAAACTGTTTTATGGCTATCGAAGATTTGACACGAACTTTACCAAATGTGCAATGATTTAAATACCAATAACCGTAAAAAATTTTCGAATTTTAATAAATTTCCCTACTTTGATAATTCTTTTTGAAAATTTCATGACCACAGAATACAGCGATGCATTCGCACGTAAACCAACGAAGCAATCAGTGCAACAGAAATTTTGCGGTCGATAACGGTTGGCCAAAGTTCTCGTTCGTGATTTTGATGGCAGCTTCAAAACTTAGCAGTAGGCATTTCCAATTCAGCATTCGCAGAACGGAAGGTATGGCTTTGAATTTTCGTTAGCTAGCCACCAGTCTGCTTACCTAACTTCTACAACTCGATGCTCATATCTCGAATTTGCTGAATTATTTTTACTCTTAGTGTTAAACCTAAACATTTTTAGCAACGAATCTGACCCTGCACGTTTTTGGGCAAACGTTTAGTTAACTGCTAAAAATATTTATATATAGGGTGGTAGAGTGGATATAATTTAATGCATGCATTATATTAAATGCAATATGTATTTTGTTATATATTGAATCCATACCTCAATACAAGGGCTGAACTTATAAAGAGTTCTAGTCTTGATATTGTATCTATGTAACCAATTGAGAAAGTGAGAACGCACATATAAGCTATCGCTATTTTAATTGTAATTATTTTCAAGTAGCACAAATTATTCCACAAACCCTGTTGTCTTGATTGTTATGGGATAAATATTTGAGTTTTCCGAAGTCGGTGGGGAAGGTCGTCTCGGGAGGGGCGATAGAGGATCTCGAGAGGAGGTAGATCGTCACTTGTGGTGGTGACAAAAAGTAGAGAACCGCCACTTCCCCCGCACTCCCCCCCCGCCTGCGTCGCACCCTCATTTTTGCAATTTCGAGCCAATTGTTGCCAATTTTCCCCTATTTTCGCAAAACCACGTGCCCCAGGCGTGGAGGGGCGCAGTCTCATAGGGTGTAGGCTGGTACCCTCAGGTGGTAGACTATGATCTCGCAAGTAGGGGTCCGAGCCGTCAGGGGCGATGGTAACACCCTGAACACCTGACCCGGTATGTATACCCCTAGCACTCTATGAACACCTATACATCTATTGATTAGATATACCGGTGATCATGGTAGTATCGCCTAACATCACGGGATAATTTTTAGGCCACTTGCCGTAGATTCCGTGACTAAAAGCAAATTCAAATTTAGGATTCTGCCCCAATCCTTAGGCCTGATAGTAGCATCTATTAAGAATCACTGAACGTCCAGTATTGAAAAATGGACTCGAAAAGAAAATAACACACCTGATGTCTAAATTCAGGACAGCAGAAAGGCCGTTTTCAGCTCGCCCTTGAATCCATTGGACCCTTTAATTCTACAGTGTATCACCGCTTTGATGTGATGCATCTGGGAACAGTGATTACAAAAGTCGCAGGATTTCAATGACAAAGTCGCGTGGGTTTAATGCCAGTTACGATAACAAAATAATAGCTGCGCAACCATAAATCTACATGTTCTATTACAAATGAAATTAAAAAAAATTGATGAAATCTAGCACCATAGGCAAATGTGCCTGGCCTGGCTATGGCCTGGCATGGTCAAATAACAACAGTTGACCTCTAATATAAGAGAGGAAATAGGTCACTCACAACAATCGTCGCATTATAATTGTCTCCGAAATCATTTATTATCGTCTCGATGAATCTATTCTAAAACTAAACCGTGAAATCATACCTGGGAATGTTACGAACAAATCATAAAAAGACTACATATTCCGTACTTGCATAGTTATCAAACAATCGTGCTGTAGAAAACCCTAGAGGACCGCACGAAACTGAATTTTGTGTAAATTGCTAAATTAGAAATTAAACTATGTTGACCTTAATATACGTTCACTATGCTTCACGTGAGCAATACAACTAAAGTGAGAACGTCATGCCTTTAATTGTGTGAATATTTGAAAATTTTCAATGATGTATGTTGGAATGTGAACTTTATTAATTTCAAAAACGACAATAAATTAATATTTTCGAGATTACGCTATTGTCACCGGAATGAAGTGATGTCTAATCCGTTGCACGTGGCTCAAATCAAACGATTGAATATGCATTGCTGTTGTTTATTGTAGTTGCTTACCATGATGTAGTGCCAGTTCATTGAGTATCAACATATTTCGCATATACATGTGACTCACTGTGAGAAATTATGCAAAACCATGGTAATCATGCGCATTCGACTGATAGCTCAAATATTGACAACGAATGTTTTACATATTAAAAGTTAATTTTAGCATACATAATGGGTCTTTTCCTTCCGAGTGAAGGATACCGCGATAAAGTTATTCATGTTCTACTCAATTGAACGACTCCAAAATATATTTTTTGCTTAAACTTATGGCAAAAAAATTTTCAATTTTTTATTGGGTTTTTAGTGATCCCGTTTTGGAACCCAAAATTTTCGAAAAAAATTCTCAAAGTGTATAATTTTATCTACCATTCGAACCGCATTGACACATTAGCGACTTACGTTTATGCTTAGCTTTAGGCCTAAGATTCCACGTAACTGGAAATGATTTCTTAACGCGTGAACAGATTCAGCTGATTTCGTTATTGGCTCATTTCGTCAATGCGGTTCGAACGTTGTATAAAATAAGGCATTTATAGAGAAATTCGAAATTTTTGGGTACTGAGTGAATCCATTGAGACCCAAAACAATCGAAAAAATGTCATAATTGTGGCTGAGGTAGGTACGTGCTGAACCGACTCGTCGCGCTCCGTCGGATGTTACCAAAATTATCGCTATATCTTCAAAATTGGGAGGGCTAAAGGAAAAGGCCCTACATAGCAGCTCACTTCTAAAATATCATGTCTTTATGAATTATAGACTTTATCCTATTCACTGTATTTCGGTGACCACGTATAAATACAATATACGAACACTGTGCGTATCTTTAAATCTGGATATAATGTTTACATAACAATTTAAGCGGGCAAAATTGACGGATACCCGAGTATAGATATAACCTGGGTATATGTAAAACAATGATTAGAACTCGGCGACATAACTTCATCTCATGCCTGAATTGGTATGTATATACTTTTGGAAGTTAAATCAGGTTTATCGTTCTTTTAGGGACAAATCTTGACAGCCAATATGGAAGGTTGACTCTTATAACTTAGTTGAGACATCTATTCTACTTAAATGCTACGATATGCAAAGTAGTAATTCTAGTAGGTCGGACGCGATGCGAGGTTGGTCGAACTCACAAGTATTTATAGGCCAAATTGTATTTGCTACGAGTTATCTGTGGCATAATATATTTGTTAGTATGTCGCGGATACGAACTACTTTACATGTTTGTGTTGCTATAAAACACAATAGGGGGTAGAGTTTGGGTTGGAGTTATACATCAATGGTAGAATACCGAGATACGCACGTAGCAAGCAAGCACATTTTTTAACTAACTTCGCAAATTGTTTCCGCTACTTAGATACTAAATCAAATTAATTTACAATTATGGTTTTGTGTAAACTAAGTTTCATAAAAGTTGAACTAAATTTTAGCAAAAACATGGATAAAATGTTTCAATTAATGGTCTTTACGTTTAAACTTTACCAAGTTCTATGATATTAAAGTTGCAAGATATTTATGTAAATTTCCATAAAAGCTTAAGCAAAAATTACTAAAAACTTAGAAAAAACAAAACCATTTTAGTGAGAATTAAACCAGCTTTCTTATTTGGTAAGTATTTGGTATACTTAAGCATTGTTGACTATTTATTCATACGGATCGCGCTGAATAGGATGGTTTTGTTATCCAGAGCCTAATCTAACCTTATAATATTTTTCAGGAATTTCAAGAAATTTACAGTCCACGAATCCAATTTTAAAAATGTCTTCATTTGTTTGGTTATGTATTGTGTGTTAGGCTTCAAGAATGGTCTACTATGGGTTTTTCGGCATGATGAATACGATGTTGGTAATGTATAGTATCTGGAGTACAGCGCTAATATCTAATATTTTTTCAGTTTCAGACTTGGTTTTCAGGATATAATCTGTCTTAAATTGTTTGATTATATAACACTTTCTGGACATATAGAACGCCTGCATAGGCTTTTTGGTTCGTTCACTATGACAATGTGCTCATCTAGCATCCAACATGGCCGTACAATATTTCTTCAGATGATTAAAGGGTTTGACGTCCACCGTCGGCAAACACCGATCGAATATTGCCGGTCGTGGTATATTCATTTATGAGTTATGTTCTGCGATTTCCGATAAACTATTATAGGTTTTGTGCAACCTAGGATAACCGATGTGCTTTAACTCCTATCAGGCCGTCATTATAAGGCCTCTGGGGTTTCAGAGATTTTAGGGTAGAATAAACATCAAACATAAAACTGTGACAGATGATTACACTTAATAATAAGTACAGATGCAACCACACTAGCTCCGTTCCACCTTTGCGGAGTACTAGTTTATTTAAACTATGCAATCACTAAAATTACAAACTTGTTTTAAAATTTCATTAAAATTTTGCAAATAATTTTGTAGTATGGCCTGTATACATTGTTCTGGCTGCTGCTAGACAAAAACAAACTGGCCCAAGACTATGTTAGAAAAGCCTCATTATCAAACAAATTAATGCAGTGCAGAATTTGTTAAAAGTACAATGTTCTGTCAAACTTAAAAACTTTACTGTCCCGACCGTTGGTTCTCGGTCAACTAGACGATTGCTCGGTCAACTAGTAAATTGCCGCGATTTCTGCACTCCGCTCAGCTAATCTGATACTTGCGTGAGATGTGGTACTACGCATTGAAAAACAAACACTACCGAAAGCAAGAAATACCAATCAACCAACGTAGAAACTAACTGTGTTTCCTGCAGTAGACTTCTTCCATCTTAAACAAACGGTAATTGAACGTACTTTCCTTGTTATTTCCGACCGTGTTGTGGCGTGTTGTCGTAAATAGTTTCGGTTGGAATTCTTGTTGCTGTTGTTATAAAAGCTGCAATCACTATTTGATGTCTCCATTTCTTTTAGAGCGTTTTGTGTTGATATAAAGGGAGTGTTTAAAAGGAGCTCGTTTAATTTTCTATTTGTGCTACCATTCTTCTTTCAAGCCAACCGCAACTACAGTCATGATTGCTTTTAAAAGCTAGCAATTGAAAATTGGTATCATTTACCATTTACAATTTTGTTTCCATAAACACTTCAAAATGACATATCTGTTTACATTAAAATGTACTTTCTTTAACCATTAAATTTTTACAGGTTCATGTTAGCCATATTTTTCTAGAGGAGACGCCAAAAAATATCCACCTATAGCGAACAGCGGGTAAACCCATTATTATATATACTAAGACGGGTTAGAAAAGTATGCTTAGAATATTTAACAAATTGAGCCAGCCCGGTCAATCAAGTACCTCTCACACATTTACATTAAAATGTACTTTCTTTAACCATTAAATTTTTACAGGTTCATGTTAGCCATATTTTTCTAGAGGAGACGCCGAAAAAATATCCACCTATAGCGAACAGCGGGTAAACCCATTATTATATATATACTAAGAAGGGTTAGACAAGTATGCTTAGAATATTTAACCCATTGCGCCAGCCCGGTCAATCAAGTACCTCTCACACATTTACATTAAAATATACGTTCTTTAACCATTAAATTTTTACAGGTTCATGTTAGCCACATTTTTCTAGAGGAGACACCAAAAACATATCTACCTATAGCGAACAGCGGGTAAACCCATTATTATATATATACTAAGAAGGGATAGAGGAAAAAGGCCAGAATATTTAACCCATTGCGCCAGCCCGGTCAATCAAGTACCTCTCACACATTTACATTAAAATGTACTTTCTTTAACCATTAAATTTTTACAAGTGCATGTTAGCCATATTTTTCTTGAGGAGACACCAAAAACATATCGACCTACAGCGAACAGCGGGTAAACCCATTATTCTATATACTAAGAAGGGTTAGACAAGCATGCTTAGAATATTTAATCCATTGCGCCAGCCCGGTCAATCAAGTACCTCTCACACATTTACATTAAAATGTACTTTCTTTAACCATTAAATTTTTACAGGTTCATGTTAGCCATATTTTTCTAGAGGAGACACCAAAAACATATCCACCTATAGCGAACAGCGGGTAAACCCATTATTATATATACTAAGAAGGGTTAGACAAGCATGCTTAGAATATTTAACCCATTGCGCCAGCCCGGTCAGTCAAGTACCTCTCACACCTATACACTTATTAGCCTACCAGTACTGCTAATAAATCTATATATACACTGGATACATTTCCTTTTATCCTCATCTATAGTGAGTTTATATGCCTAAGTTAGCTAGCTTTTCCCTCCTCAATAAATTTTTGACATGTTGTAGAAAAGTGGCTAGCTGTTTTATTTTCGTTCCAAACTAGAGAAATTCTCTGATCTGCCCTACTAATCTTAAACATATGTTCAATTAACCAGCAATTTAGCCGGTAATTATTATCTGAGCAGATTGTCTTAGTCATTCTTATTCAAGTTTACTAAAAGCTTTCCTCTTGCTTGAGCAGGTTCACCTATAATCTCCTTCATAAAGCTACAAAAATCTTAGCTTCTTTGTGTCTGCGAACAAATTTTCTATGCATCCATGGTTTAACCGTCGTCCTAACTTCCCTCCTGGCTCCCGGAAGAGTAGGCTCTGATCCTATAAACCAACATTTAGATACATTTCTTGCCAGTTTATCGGCCCTCTTGTTTGGCCCTACTCCTGAGTACCCTGGCTGCCACACTGACGTCAGGCCATTTCTAATTGAAAGCTGTTGCAAGCTTTTTCTACATTCCGTTACCAAATATGACTTAGTATTTTCTCAATTGATGGAAAGCAATGATATCATAACATCTGAGTAAATATTAAATATTTTTATTTCTAACATTTTACTCCAGTAACTTCTCCGTCGCATTTTTAATTACATAGACTTCAGCCTCAAAGACTGTGGTATATTCTCCCAAGGGTAGTCTCAAGCTGCAGTTACTCATTAATATTCCGGCGCATGCTTTGATGAGCGAGCCATCAGTGTAACAATAAACAGAGCCCTCGGCCTAGCATATCTCATCATTGCATAACCAATTTCATCTAGTTGGATAAGTTGTAACCCATCTTTGTTTTCATTCAGTAACTCATAAAACATGTAATCTGATTGAAACATTAATATCTGAGGATTCCTAATTTCATCTGCAAGATCCAGACGACCAAAAAGAATGTGTGTTTCTGTGCCATTCTGGAAAAGCTGTTGGAGGTTTGTCAAGGGTGGGATAAATCTTTGAAATTTTTTGGGAAAAAAATTTGGTGAAAATGTTCTGTCGATTTTTTTAATATTCTCCTGATTTTTGCCAATTTCTCCACAAAATTTTGCCAATTTCGTTCACTTACCCCGAGATTTGCTTGTTTTTTGCCAATATTTTTCGCGTGTCTTACGAGTGGAGGGAATACACAGGGGAATCAGGCTACTTCCGAGGGAGAGTGGAGAATCGCTTACGCCCCAACCCGCGGGGAGTCCGAACCTCAGGGATGGATAATGTCCCCTATGAGCATGTATATATTGGACATCTGCATCCTATACTGCATTTAGTAGCGAATCCAGGATATCACGGTATCATACTTGCGCGTCGCGTCCAGCCTCCCGAGACGCCACGCCCCCTCCCCCAGGGGGCCACACCCTCCCCGTGGCGCCGCACCCCCCTGGGCAACAATGCACGTTCCCTTGACTGCTTTAAAAAAGTTTACAAACATTAAATTTGTGCTGCAGTAAAATAATAAACATTAAAATAGCAAGCTAGGATATAAATCTCTCTGCACAAATAACGTTCAAACTTTATATTTTGATATTTAAATTACGATTAAATACCGGTAAAGATCATTATTATTAGCTACTTGCGCATAGTCCGCTGCTACGGTACGCATTAGACTGTATATATGTTGGACAGACGGATGCCGCACGCAGTCCAGATATCTTTGAACTAAAGACGGTGTCTCTAGTATCCTTAGAAGACCATAGTATACCTAGCTAGACACCCTCAAATAGTTATATATGAAACAAGAGGTTGTCTAAGACACCCAACTATTTGCGTTGGAGCTGACACTGTGTGGGTACATAGGTTTCAAACGTTGGGCCATTGCATATAACGTCAATTCCGCATACTTTTGCCTCTTTCGGGGTCATTCTTCTTTGCCTTTTTAAGGGCGGTCGCGATAAGGTCACGGCAGTCTTTTGTGACAGTCATCTTCGAGTCCTCACTGTTCACGATGAGCAGTTTGATGTCTTCTTACACAGCGTGCTTGTACCTCATTGGCGGTCTTGAATTCCTTTTGCGCACACTGGTTTACCCCATCTGTGATCTAGCTTTCTTCATCCCACCGCGTGGACACTTCGTCGGCAGCCGGCGAAAGGGGCGGAATTTCGACAGTCTTCTGTGAAGTATTAGCTTTCTTCCTTTGTGCATCTGACCGACCATGTACTGATTGGACTGGATTATTCCTTTTCCTACGCGTTACTACTTGAAAATCTTGATTTTCGTGGCAAAACGACGGGCCTTCTTCGAATATTCTACAGTTCACTTGCATTTGAGACATCATTGCTAGGCAGCCTCCCGCTGTCGAAGATAGTGCAGCTAGTTTTGTGGCCGCCTCTCCTTCAGATGCCTTAGGTCCCCAACCGTTAGAGGTGCATCAGGACTTGCGTCACCCCTCCCACGGCTAGGTTTTCAACTAGCGAGCCTTGTCCTAAGTTTGCGTCTCCAGCTGTCTTGGGTAAGCTGGGTGGGATTTTGACCACATCGGCTTGTCGAATGGTGTCATCGCTTGACTCTCAACTGTCTCTGGGGCAGCCGAATACGTAGAATAATATTAGCTTTGTGTGTATTGGTAATAATACATACAAAGATAATATAATAAGTGCATTGTTTATTAGTAATGATATTATTCTAACCCCATCGTTATGTATGTATATCTGTATCTATGTCTCTGTGTCTACTTTTCTTTGTATATTTTTATGCATACAGCTTTGGGTGGTTTCAGGACAGTATGTGTTTATGCTTATATGTTTCTGTGTGTATGCCTGTGTATCTGTCTCTAGGAGTTTATGCCTTTGTGTGTTATTTTATGTGTCCTTGTGTGTTTTGACTGTGTCTATCTCTACCAGTTTGTATGTTTGGATGTTTGTCTGTGTGTATAATTCTGTGTATGTGTGCAGTACGGTTGTGTGTATTGTTTGTAGGCCTATGTTCATATGTTTCTGTGAGTGTTAAACTCGCGCTGTGTATACTGATTGTGTGTCTTTCTGTATATTTGCGTGTTCTATACCTACCTGGGTGTCTCTGTGCAGCTTAGATGCACTGTGTGTATGTCTGCATGTGTATGGATTATTTTATGTCTGTTTGTGCCATTATGTCGCTATATGTATTTGTTAAAAGCACTTCATTGTAATATATGCAATACATAGCCACCAATGTATGCACACTCGCTACTAGCTGTTAACTGTGTCAAACCGTGCTACCTCTGTGTATAGTAACCTTATTCTGGGTATTTAGTTATAATTAAGCTGAGAAAATTGCTTACAACCGTTTTAAACTTCCCGAAACCCGTGTAGACGTTTCAGCAGCAACTTTTTGTCTATTGCATGCATTGTAAGCTAAATTTCTTTGAATTCCAATCTCACCAATTGCAATACTGCCTTGATTATTGACAAATATATTTCCGTCAATAAAACTATATTGACAGATTTATGCCGATATACGTTTAGAACTAAATCTCAAGTAAACACTATTTTTATACGTTCAACAACCAAACGTCAACCTAGAAAATGTTACAAAAACATGAGACCCAATATATTGTCGAATATTATCATATGAATAATTGATTATTTCAGCTGTTGTAGTCATGTTTCTTTTGCTACCCGCAAAAAAAACTTCTAAATACAAAAATATTGGACTGCTTATGGCTTAGGCTAAGCTATAATTTGTCAAATATTATTATAAATCATCACATGCTGAAAAGAAAACAAATAAAGTCTTATGAAAGATTTCGTTGCATACCAGCTCGTCTCTGGCATCTAAGCTGACTTTGCTGTGGCTAGCAGGCATGTCAGCTTGCGGCAATTGTTGATATTAATAATTTTATATTGTATTATTTCGCATTGCCTCAGCCGGTTTTGTCACGAATATAAAAAATGATATTAAATGTTTTAGTGACAAAAAATCTTTCGTTGAATGTAGTTTAGGGCGGATTAATATACTATTTTAGGTTTTTTGCGCGTTATTAAATATAAGTATGGATTTTCATTTCGTCGATAATAAACCACTCTTATCCTTGAGAAAGATAATTGAAAACCGACGACAACCTAAGTAGTGATAAATTATTATTTTAATTATTAGTATTATCAAGAGTGTCATACTCTTCCGTAATGCACTCTTGGTATTATATATTGAGCTTATATACATGTAACTGGTTAAGCAGAATTAATTTTGAATCATGGATAGGTATTAGCGCCCACACAATATATGTCCTAGGTACTTCGCTATGGGACGGTTGCGCTCAGAGAAATCTATTATTGGCCAACTAATTAACGTCCAGAGCATTAAATCGTCTAAGACTAACAAACGAGGGGCGATTTCGCATTCAATATATATTGACACTTTGTATTAAACCTTAAATAAGTTTATTAGGCGCAAAATTCAGATGGCAACAGCAATACCTTATTTTGGCCAGAGAGGTTTTTGCATCAAAATTCTTGACATTAATGAAGTTAACAGAATGCGTTCGCCATATAAAGTTTATATAGCAAAGTGAACTATATGCGAGACACATACAATACATGATTCATATGTCTTAAATTATTGACAAATTTACAACAATTTTGGCCCAAAGTATGTGTCCGGGAAACTTTACTTCATAGTGTAGACGTTCTCTAGATAATATCGACACTATTATGATAAGATCATGCGGCCTATAGGTATTTTTTACAGTAAAAATTTCAACCAAATATCCCCAACCAGTCACAAATTGTAGGAGATAACAGCAATTGTCGTGACGATTACATGCCAAATTGTTAATTCTCGCCCATTTACTACCAAACGAGTGTGTCATTCCTGTGATGTTTTTAGCATGTGGTTATTCTCTATATTATAATCTGCACTACGATAATTTGAACCAAGTCGGCTTGCTTGTTATCATGTTATCGACGATAACAACAAGATTTGTTTGTATTTTGGCTTACAAACGACATTGTTTGATAACTGGTCTTGAAAGAAAAGACATTACAGAGCAATCTATTTGCCAGTACGTGCCAGCTTAAAACAATTCAAATTAAAACAACTTATTGTGAGATGAATTGTCCGTACAAAAATATGGAACGTTTCATGTAACTCGTAGGATTGACGAAATATATTCTTTCAAACGTTATTTGACATTTAATTTTAAACATTGCTGCACTAAAATATTGCAGGTATAGAAACCTGATCATAAGAAGTTTGTGGGACACAATTTGCTCACATTATATTAAATGCAAGCTGTGTTTCAAACTGCAGCCTACAATGAGGGTCCTAGCTACCCCTGGTTTATTTGAACGCATCTTTTTAATAGTTTCCGTTTAATTTCAAAAATTCTATATTAAAATTACATTTCACGATTTCATTATATCGAAAAGGTCTGTACTATTTTATCAAACTAAGACGCATTAATTAACTAAAATCCACCTACTTTAACAAAATATTTGACAGCAAAATACTGGTCAAATTGGGGGCTGGATCTCTATATTTGAGAAAAATTTGACGCTTGGTTCAAAAGCTGAGACAGTACTGCTTTTTGATTTCCAAAAAAAAATTGTGTCCTCTAAATGATTATGACAAATATTGATAAAGTTGCACGTTTTAGTCCTCGTAAGCAAGTAGTTATTTTCTAGATAACACGTGCTGTTAATATACCACTAATGTTTATATAGCAGCTATGAATACAAATAGTAAGCTCGCGCTTAAAAAATTACATAGCGTTAAAATTATATAAGCTTTATATATAACGTTAACAAGTTGAAATAATGCCCAGCTCTGAATCTATCTGGCCGATTTCAACATTCAATATAATTTTCCTAATATCAAACTAAATTTTCTTAGCTGAAGCCGCTCAATTTACAAATTCTCATTCCACATATTATTTTTGGCTCTTCCAAAAATCTAACTTCTATCAATGTGCATTAACAGATTTTTGCGGGTTAGAGTATTAACGTTTGTTATAAATAGAGGTGTTTTCAATGGCTACACAGTGTAATTAATTTTGTAACTCTTACGTGAGTATTCTATTCCAAGAAAACAGAAGCTATCGCTTACCAAGAATGGAAAGAAATGTCAAGGCTTTTTAGAGTTATAGTTGTTGTAACAAAATTCTGTTTAGTATTGTAACCAGGTAACAGAATAATCTGCTTTGCTGGAGAATAATTTTATTCAGCAATACCGTTAAAGGAAAATAGATTTAACACTTTAATCAAATTAGTAGTGTTACAAGAATAAAGGAACAGGGTATATTAACAAACTTTAAGGTATATGTGATACGGAGTAGCAGCTATAAGTTGCAAATTGATAATAAATTACCGTCAATGTTGTAATTAGCTATTGGATAAACCGAACGGTTGTGCCAGCTTTTTTCAGCATTGTGGTTAATATCTATAGGTAAATAGCTGATGCGTTTCGTTTGGATCCAAGGAATATGCCAATTCTTAAGGCTGTAGTTTACCAATCACCAGATCGTGTAAATCATGCAATTGGCTGTACAAGATATACGTATTTTCAAAAATCTAATTAAGTTTAAAACTTTAATTTATCTCGTATTTTAAAGAAATTTATAACCGCTGTAAGTTTTGATATTTCACAAGGACTGAAAAGCTGTGTAAAGAACACAATTTGTATAGCTAACAAACATATGTATGTCAGGCTATGCTCCATTCTTATATCAAGTATTAATTTAAATTCCATACCGTCTTGCCGGTAAGGTTAGTGAATTTTTAGTTACATGGAGTTTTAATTATAAACAATGCCATTTGTTCTCTTTTCGTTTTGTACAAATTACGACCTATTTTCGCAATACAGTGGAATTTTTTGGAAACTATAGTTACATGTTCAATAAATTTCATAAAACAAACTGAGAAGATATGACTTAGTAACAGTTTTTTGTAAAAAAAATTACAAAGAGCAACAATAAAAAAGCACTTTGATTTAACGTTTGTCGAAGTTTACGACAGCAAGGCAATAACTTTTTATAATACAAGGCGTATGGGAGAGTTAATAAGGATTTCGCAGATTAAAGGCGTGGAAATGTTTGTCTGAACCAGGTTTTATACCAACCGTAAAAATTAGACAAGCAAAAAGAGAACAAAATGAGTTAGCTTACCATTATTTCTGGACATTACAAAGATAGTCCAGTTTATACCACAAAAACCCAAATTTATAAATAGACATTGTTTTTATTTTTGTTTACGCTGACAAGTAGCCGCTAAGCAATGTACGTTCATTTACATCTGTTTTACCAAGTGCCACCGTGTTTAAAATAACACAGGAATTTAATTACCTGTTTTCAATTTGAAATTTGAAAGGTCTGATTTCATCAAAATCAATTTTATCCTTCAGCTAAATTAACAGCGGTCTACTTAGCAATATATAGTTTTTGTACATGCATACTCATATGTGTTTGAACACATATGTATATAAATAAACTATATATATTTTATTTTAATAGAACGAACTACACTGTACCAAATCTGAATTCGAATTAGAAAACGCTAGTATAGGTTTCACCGAACGGATGTCATTCAGTTTTAAACTTAATTTATAAGATATCCAGAGCACCAGGCAAAGTCTCTGCGTTATGTTGACCACCCTTGACATTGCTGAGGATTGAAAACCTTTCTGTGTCTTAGAATTCTGTTGGATATGAATACTCTGATAGACTACATACTTTCTCGGCGGTAAAACATGTACATAGTTTATGGTCCTTACAAGATGGCATTCTTAAGTCTTCTAAGATTACTGGTCGTGAAGTGACAGCGACTAGAATCAAAGTGGTACGCTTTACACGATATCTGCATCGTCTTTAACGAAGTACTCGATTCAGCTCGTCCGACAACTTTGTGAACAGCTGAGTTGCGATTCAAACGTATACTTATCTAAATATTAATCACAATATTTTTATTTACGTTTCAATAATACATTTGCTGCTCAAAGTATGTATATATAGATCAATGTCAATCTATAAATTTTGAAAAAGCAAATCGCGTATCATTGATTGCATAATAATTACTCACAATCCGGTAGATTGTATAAGGTTTAACATTACCAAACAGACCGACCGCGTCTTAATGCAGTCACGTCAGCGCTGTTTGAAATAATATTAGTATGCACAACATGTATTCAACAAAAAACTCAGCGGACCTAATAATATCCAAGTAAAAATGCATCGCTGTATATTTTAGAAATGCTGGTCATAACTATTTAAGAATTTTATTCATATTGTTTTGTGTTGTGTGGATAATTAATATGTATCTCACAAATCTATGCTAAACGTAGACACATTAGAATATATATTTTTTAATTTTCAAGGATTGCATACGAGGGCGATGGTTTTGTTATACAACACTTCCATGAAGGAAAATCATCATTTGCTACTGCCGAACGATAATGTTACTACCATTTACTTACTACTCTGCGTACAATTCAAAAATGTCCATTTGGTTCACATTAAGGTCAAAAAATTCTTTGATTTTTGAGCTACAGTTGGTAGAAAAATTTCCAACAATTTATTATTGATATTTTTATACACACCTCTAGAAGTATAAATGGCCAAGCTAAATCAATCGTAGACAAAAGAGGCACATCCGGGCCAGGGCATCCGCCTTTGAGTTTAGTAAGACATTTCCTATTGTATACATTAAGTTAATAAAACAAATGGGTTGAAAGGTTCAATATGTTTCCAAAATCACGAAAGTTTGTTGTAATGATTTTAGAAATGTATTGAAAATTTCCAGACATTCATTTTCATTCACTGATCGCTTCTTGGGCGTCCAGCCGTATTTCGTAAATTAGCAATACCAGGTAATTTTCAGTAGAGCTCCTTAGACTTGCACGGCGTATTTTTATTTTACTCAATAAATTAGAGTATCACTCTATGTTCATGTAATTTCAAACAGTGCTATGTTTTATTTTTAATAATTCTTGGTTGGCTATTTATACTTCTTGCAGAGTTTACTACAAGTGCTTAATATCAAGTATAAAATAAAGTTTGATAAATATAATTCGTTAGTACAGAATGAGACATGAAACGAATTGCTACATTTTACTTTTTTGCATGGACACTAACTCGTTATAGTTCCACCTATCGAATTGTTATATATATTGAATTGTTATATATATGCAGGTCACATAGCTACCAATACGTAATTACATAATTGTACATATTTACCTTCCAATCCTAGAATTAACTTGGCTCCCGACCTTA
>JASANE010014574.1:0-20471 GCA_030248225.1 Trileptium ribeirensis
GTTGTCGACGTTTTAGAATGCCAAATAGCTATTTATTTCGATTTAACTATAATAAATATCAAATCGTATCTATTCCTAAAAGCCCGAAGTTCCTGAAAAAATTTGTAGAAAATTGTGACACTCATCCATGTATTTTGGTTTTAACCGGCGATGTGGTTACTTTCAACCCACCGACAAAGGATTGCAGGGAATAGCAGACTAGTGGTTGTCAATAATCCAATTCGCATCATACTGCACAATTGTTCTACTATTTTCTTCGTTTGCTAGGTGAAGACCGTTTAACGATTTCGCTTTACAAATAGCTCAATTACTAGTGAACGACACTTTTACCCCAAGGGTTCAACGAGACTTTCACCCCAAGCGTTGAACAACAATTTTTACTTCAAGGGTTCAACGAGACTTTCACCCCAAGCGTTGAACGACAATTTTTAGTTCAAGGGTTGGACGAGACTTTTACCCCAAGGGTTGAACGAGACATTTACCCCAACGGATGAACGAGATTTTTACCCCAACAGTTGAACGAGACTTGGGTTACTCCAAAGATTGAATGAGCCTTTTACCCCAACGGATGAACGAGACTTTTACCCCAACAGTTGAACGAGAGTTTTACCCTTACGGTTGAATGACAGTTTTACCCTAACGGTTGAACGAGACTTTTACCCCAACGGTTGAACGAGAGTTTTACCCCAAGGGTTGAACGAGGCTTTTAGCCCAAGGGTTGAACGATACTTTTACCCCAACGGATGAACGAGACTTTTACCCCAACGGTTGAACGAGAGTTTTACCCTTACGATTGAATGAGAGTTTTACTCTAACGGTTGAACAAGACTTTTACCCCAACCGTTGAACGAGAGTTTTACCCCAATTTTTGAACGAGACTTTTAGCCCAAGGGTTGAACGATACTTTTACTCCAAAGATTGAATGAGCCTTTTACCCCAACGGATGAACGAGACTTTTACCCCAACGGTTGAACGAGAGTTTTATCCTAACGGTTGAACGAGAGTTTTTCCCTAACGGTTGAACGATACTTTTACCCTAACGGTTGAACGAGACTTTTACCCTAACGGTTGAACAAGACTTTTACCCTAACGGTTGAACGAGAGTTTTACCCCAAGGGTTGAACGAGGTTTTTAGCCCAAGGTTGAAGGAGACTTTTACCTCAAGGGTTGAGCGAAACTTTTACTCCAAGGGTATCGGCTTTGATTCCTCAAAATAGTTCATCGGTAGTCGAAATTCAAATTACTTCATAAAAATACAGCCTTCAAGTCTTCCTTTGCCTCAGCCTTACTCGTCAGAGTGGTTCTCTTTTGTATCGTGATGGTACCGCAATAAAGTCATGCCAAAGCAAATCATTACTGACATAGATGATCTATAAGAGACTGCTGCGCACGGAAGTCCGGAAATAGCTAAATCTTCAGTCAAAAATATCATCAAAACAATAGAAGACTATAAAACTCACAATAAATGAACGATTCGCTCCAAAGATTTAGAGAAATCATTATAACAAAATATTAACATTTAAACATTTAACCAAAAAACCAAAATTAGATTTAATAAAAAAAGTCTCAAAATCAGGATTGAAAATCCCATCCATTTTGGCTTTTTGAAAAAGCATGACGTTTTGTAGTAATTTAAGACCTCAGTAGTAGTTTTAAAATTTACAATTTAAGTTTAAAAATAGCTCGGTAAAAGGTTCTTTTTGAGGAGACTGGAGTGGAGAATAAAAGTGTTCTTTCAGATTTAAAACAATTTTCAACTATGATAATACAATGAAGCTTTGATGATAACGATATGAGATAATATATTGTTAGTTAACGTTACTTTTTATTTAGTAAACCAAAATATTTTTTTGGATTTATTGAACATCAAAAGCCGTAGAGTTAAATAAATAAATTTAATAATAAATGGCGGTCAGTCGTTGAAGCAAAAAGAAGACCTCATTGCTTTTCAAAGACAATCGATGGTAGTTCTGTTGTTTCGATTTCCTGTTATCTTTACTCTTCTTTCAAAATACAAAAACAGTTTGAGCTAAACTTTAAAATACAGTCTATTCATAATAATAGTTGTTAGAAGATGATTTTTTAATTCTGTTTGGATGAACTGCGTGTTTTTTAAACTGATGACGTTTCATGAACTGGATGTTGTGAAATTGGTGGTATTTTTGCTCTACGGATGGTGGCAAGTCAAAAATTACGGATTTGTTTCAGATATTCATCCTTGAGCAAACTTTAGCCGCTGCGACGGATTGAACCTAGATTAATGGTCTCCGACCCTCGTACACTAGCCACTACGCTATTTAGTAGCTGTTGCTTGGTTCCTTAAGGAACTTTACAAAGTAAGCCGATAACAAGACACCCGCAAGCAGGTCAATCTTAGTTTTCACATAGCTTCGCATTATACTTCGTGGTCGCGTGTTGATTGAACCAAGCAGCAAAACCACAAAATATATTTATTTAACAACACACAAAATAACAAGATGCAACGGAGAATCGCTACAAGACAATAACATGTAGCGATTCTCCGTCTGCGAACGGCACTGTAACGTTGTCTAGTGGGGCGGACCGACAACACGTGTCGATAAAGTAACGAACCGAGAAACTAACTAAAAGAACTGAAATGAATTGCTAAATATGAACTTGTGTGAGTTTATATAGCCAAAATAAATCAATTTATGAGCTAAATTTCAATTTGTTATAGTCAATATATATTATTTATTTATTAAATCGCCCCTACGGTGTTTTGAAGTACCGGGTACCTGATTGAAACGAACCGATTTGTCAGTGCTTTGTTCGCCAACTATTGTCTTTTGCCAGGGGCATGCATGTTGGGCACCTTTATGTTGTGCTCGTACAGTGTGTGTCGAAAGGGAAGATATCTTTAATTGGGACAAACGCTTTTTGTGTTCGTACAATAAATTTGGACAGATGTATTGGTGGTTGGTTGTGTGAGTTGCGATGACAGCTTTTGCTGCTGGAGCAACCACTGTTGCAGGTCATATCATATAGCCACGAAATTTTGCCACGACAATGGTTCCTTGTGAGTGCAGATGTGGGCCGTCAGATTTTACGTTGTGATTTCGCATGTTTCTGTGTTGCCCGACTTGAACTTGATGAACATGAGAATCAGTAAACAAGGTAAACCATTCACGAGCATCGCTTTCGAAAAAACCAGGTTTTCTTGGTCGGGTGCCTCGATGACTACTCGCTTTGTTGGCGGCATTGCAAAATCGTTGTCGTTGTTGTCGTTGACATGTGCCAGCAATTCTTCAAGCTCGTGTTTCGACAGACTGTTGAAATTAACTAGTCTTATATGGAGTTCGACGTCTCCAGTGATAATAAGTATGTTACCTTTGGAACGGTGATCCATGTTACTGTTGGGATGGTGACCGAACATGGGTCACCGTCCCAACGGTAATATGGGTCATCGTCTTAACAGTAACAGGGCTCATCCTCCCAACGGTAACATAGGTCACCGTTCCAATGGTAACATGGGTCATCCTCCAAACGGTAACATGGGTCACCGTCCCACTAATAACATGGGTCATCGTTCCAACGGTAACACCGATCACCGTTCCAATGATAATATGGGTAACCGTCCCAACGGTAATATGGGCCATTCTGCCAACGGTAACATGGGTCACCGTTCCAACGATAACATGGGTCACTGTCCGAACGGTAATATGGGTCAACCTGCCAACGGTAACATGGGTCACCGTTCCAACGGTAACATGGGTCACCGTCCCAACGGTAACATGGGTCACCGTGCCAATGATAACATGGGTCACCGTCCCAACGGTAATATGGGCCATTCTCCCAACGGTAACATGTGTCACCGTTCCAACGGTAACATGGGTCACCGTCCCAAAGGTAACACGGGTCACCGTCCACAGTAACATGGGTCATCGTCCAACAGAAACATAGGTCATCGTCCAAACAGGAGCATGGGTCACGGTCACCATGCCTAAGGTAACATGGTTCGTTGTCCTAACGGTAACATGAGTCACCGTCCCAACGGTATCATGAGTCACCGTCCCACCAATAACATGGGTCATAGTCCCAACAGTAACATAGGTCACAGTCCCAACGGTAACATGGGTCACCGTTCCAACGGTAATATGGGTCACCGTTCCAAAGGTAACATGGGTCACCGTCACAACGGTATCATGGGTCACTGTCCCACCAATAACATGGGTTATCGTCCCTACAGCAACATGACTCAACGCCGGAACGATAACATGGGCCCAGCCCAACAGCAAAAAACCTAATGCATTCAAGCGTTTCATCTTTCGACATATTACAAAATATTACTGATAAGCTTGGATAAATCCGGTGTTCCATCTGTTTTGAAGAAAAATATAATTAAGCTTGAAATGTCGAAATTATATAAAAAAATACATAATTATAGAAAACGGATATAGATTATTAATAATGAAATATAAAGAATATAAAAAACAAAAACGACATGATATCATATAGTTATATGAAAAAATAGACATGTGGGTATAAAATTGTGGGACCATGATTTGACAAAAACATTTGCGTCATCCATGAAGATACAAATAAATAAACCCACTACGGGTTCTGGCGTTGTAGGGACGATCAATTTTCTCCCGGCAAGAAACGATCAGGCCATGTCGTTGTTTTCGAATTTTAGCTCAAACTCATGTGTCGAGGCCTTAATATATTCGAGAACCAATTTGACAACCTGTCGGGTTCCTTTCTTTGTTCCCAACCTATTTTACTAGTGCCTCCTCGGGTGAGGTATACTACACCGTCTTTATTATTTACCGGAACGAAATCGGGTTCGCGTTACATTCAAGTCCCCAACAAGAGGGAGCTGTCTCGACTCCCGTATGTATCCAATTTGACGGCTTGTTGTGTCTCTTTTGGTTCCCGACCTAAGTTACTGCGCCTTCTCTGGTAAGATATACTTACTATATTTAAAAAAGTATATGGGTTGCGAAAGGTTTTGCTAAACCCGGCTATATTGTTGGCTGAATTTCCAGAATTGGCATTTTTATAGTCTATCTTAAAATTGTTATAAACCTGCAATAGAAACCGTTTTCTCAGATATATATGCCTTCAAATCTGTCAAAGCATTAATGCGATTCCTAAATTCTATCGTATAACGTTTCTGACTAAATTCTGTGAATTTTATATTGTATTTTCGATGATATGTTGTGAAGATATTCCAGCTTTATTCAAAGCAAAAAGCATTAAATAATAAACGTTTTGCCGCAAATTAGGTTATCGAAATCACGACAATGTAACAGCATATTTTATATCTAATTCCGGCTTTTTTCGGTTATACACACTCCTCTCATTGGTGTCCAAGGTACGTAGCTTTAGGGATAGATGGGCTCGGGAAGGAAGGTGGGATGCCGCAGATCATGAGTAATCAATAATTTTTCCTGCTTTCCCAAATTTTTCTATCATAATTTTATGGTTTTGTAATTTTGAATTGCTAAAATGTATCCACGTGCTTTAGGACAAAGGCACTGCGGTTGAGCGAAGCCTGAGGTGCGTAAATATGACTAAGGATGTCCAGTACTTGGGCTTAGTAACGACCGACCCCCACTATAACCTAGGCGGTTCAACGAGTAAACCCCTAAACATTGAAAAGATGATGACATCCAAACACCCAAATTTTCGAACAGCTCAGTTTTCTGAAAACCACGTAAAATCCATATTTATTGTTAAACGTATCTCGGCTTATAATTATTCAGCGATCTCTAAGTAGGTTTTGGCATGCTTTAGTGCATACTGATAAATCTTTGTGAAAAATGACCAAGCATCTTTAGCTTTTACCATTATTTCTTATGAATGACCAACATTTTGCCCAGTCCAATTTTTCAAAAAAACCCATCTTTCAATGTGTTTTCTGGTTGCTCACGATTCAATATATTGTCGAAGTGCTCCCGCCAACGTCCAAATCTGGCTGTTTTGGTTACTAGAATGTTTACCGGACGCGTCACACATAAAGCATCAGTAGTTCCCCGAAGACCCTTAGTTTATATTGTTTCCACTGGTTCTCCCCTGATGCTGCCTTGTTCATGTCATCAGCGGGCTCGACGAAGTACTTGTCGATCTTTATGCAGTTTCTGGGCCTTTTTTGAGTATAGGCCGTTACAGCGTTGATTTAGGAACGACTCACGTTGGATGCTTGTTTAAGAGTTGTTGCGTTGAGACAGCTATCACGTTTTTCAGGTTTCGGTTTTGGAAGCGCTTCCTGAAGAGTTTGGTTGACACAACAGGGAATAGCGTTCCACAGAGAATCAAATATAGAGTTGTCGGTGACCACTGGAAGCTCCGCGAAGCGGTTCAGTATTATGCCCTGAATTGATAAAATTTTCATCGCACAAGCGTATTGTATGGAGCGGTCAATGTTTCCGGCTAAAGAAGTTAGATTCACTGTTTTTAGTTAGAAGTACTGCCGCCGCGCATAGATCCTGGGGCGAATACTCTGGACAGGGCGCTCTGAACGACTTGAGAGCACAACCAAACCTCAGCCTCGAAAAGGAATATATATCAATGGCCTTAAGGTATTATTCAGAATCAAAAGGTGAAAATTCGTTCCGAACGTCGGCTTTGCACCTTTACCTTAGATATGATGTTTAAAATACAAAAATCAACCAGGGGACTATATGCTTTCCACAAAATACTATCATTGGTTATCCTTCTTTTCTATAAACCTGTTTTAGTTTAGTAAAAATACAATAATGGTCAATTTTTCTACGAATTTAGGGTATTTACTACAGCACGGTAGTAGGAAATATGTAATTACCCATCGTCTTCTACAGTCTAAAGCTACTAAAGTAAAATCGAACAGTGTTTCTGAACAATGTTTTCGTTTCTGAAATGGCAAACTATCTCAAAAACAAAGGCTTACAAACTGTATAATTATTGCAACAACAACTATTTCTTCACCAACGGAAGTTGTAACACATTTCAGACACAAAAATGTTGTTGTTTACGCTCCGTAGTTTGGCTTATTATCAAGATAAAATGGCTGTAAAATGAATGATATTCGGAACTAAAAGAATGCCATTTCAATGGCCGAATACTCAACAGTAGCTACGATATTTTGACTTAAGCTAGTAGGAATATGCCTTGCAGAACAGCTGAAATACCAATATCAAACTGTAAATAGCGTTATCTAACTCTAAATATTATCATTATCTAATATTTAATTAAAGTATCGAAAAATTTGAGGATAAATAAATGAAACGTAAAACTCTATATTTAGGAACATCCTTCCAGGCGCCTTTATATTTGCGAAACATGATAGTTGTAGTACAATTTTATATATATTAGGGTTTATTCATCGAAAAACATATATTTAGATTTTCATTTTAATAATAATTGTATAGTAAATTAATTATACTGTAATTTTAATATAAACAGGATAAGTAACATGTCACAATATGTTATTGAAAATTAAATTATATTATATAAATATATAATATAGAAACAATTTATTTATATAATATATTTTTATTATGTATAAATCATTATAAATGTTTTATAAATTGTGTTATTTTTTCTTCCTTTTCTTCGGCGTTTGTCCCAGTTCAGGGTCAGCGCTCATGTGGCTTCAGACGCCACTTATGCAGCGTTCACGTTATAACGTCCCCAACGTTTGGAACCTATGTACATCACACGGTGTCAGACACACTGTCGAGAACAGGGTGTCTTCGACACCTTCGTGGTTTTTTGTAAATTTCTTCAGAGGTAGCCAGATAGGGGTATTGTCACTTCTCGACAGTGTCAAGCAAACCACGTGCGTCTTCTTGCAGTTTTATTGATTGTGTGAGGCATTATGTCATCAACTTTCATATTGCCTAGATTTATAAAAATATAAAAATATCGAGAATTAAAAAACTACCCATAACAGTTGACCAATGAACCGCATTAGCTACAGACGATGTCAGTTACAGTTAATTCGCGCTGTGGGACACCGCAAAAATGTAGTAGCTAGGGGTGTGTCGTACACCCTCTGACATTGATATTGGTATCGATAGGTATTGGCTACAACTGTCGACAGGTCTGCTAGTAGGACGGGCGTATCCTGCCTCTGCTCAGCTTGCCACCTGCCGGAACGAATTCGCAAAGCTGTCTTATATGGCCGTTGTGCGCGCAGATGTGTGCGCGGTCTTGAATTTTTGAGCACGGGCTCGGCCTCGCGAGCCTTGTTATCGTGCACGCCAGGCCCGGTCCTGCGGTCCCGCGGGTGCCCAATGTCGGTGTTTGAGTCCGAACAGGCCCGCAGGTAGATATTTTCACCGCATACATACAAAATAAAAGACTGGATGATGTTTTATACGCATAAGGAACTAGCTATTTATCGGCGCTGATGAAAAATTAAAAATATAGCTAACCTGAGGTGGGTTCTCTGCCAACGATTGTGCGACCTATAACCCAGTGACCAAGCACCATACGGCTTTGTGCCCCAGTGACCCAGAGCCATTTATGATAGAAACCCCAAAAAGCACATCAATCAGTGTTTCATGACATTTCGAAAAACACATCTATTAGACAAGAGCTTTGTAAAGTAGCAGTTTGTAAAGCACTTCACCGTGATTCTACTGAATACCATGTAAAATAGCACAAGGCTAAACAAAACGGATGAGTTGAAGAATTTCTCCAATACAGTAAAACTTTTACTTCGTTAGAAAGCAACTACAACGGTACATCAACGTTTAAAGAATCGCCGCGCATGGCTATGAGACATTATAAGATGCAAAACTACTACGCTGCCTTATTATACATGTGTATATTTATTATAAACAATAAAGCATAAAAATACACCAATGAAAACATGCATTGAACTACAATGGATGATATTTAACTTTTTATAACTTATCGAATGCAAACATACGTATCGGATATTAAATTGTTCCTTCAAAACATCGCATCGTGTATTGAATACTAATATACACTTGTCTGGCTTCTCCATACGCGAGAAATCATAAATAGGTATTTTCTGCTGGGCGTGCCCGAAAATTTTGATAAGTAATTTCGGTTGAGCATCACAGCTTGAGCCCGCGCCATGCCCGCGGGTACCAACCCGCGCACCCCTCTGTGTGCGCATCGTCTAGTACCGTCTAGCCACTGATCCACAGACACATTTTCGTGTCCATAACATCTGAATGGAACTTAACGTGCGCAGACAAGGGTTCACAATTGGAACAATTGAAAGCAACGTGTTGGAGGACTGATTTGTAGAAATTAGTCTGTCTGGCATATGGCGATTACAGAGTGGGCCAGTAACACCCATCGATTGCGTCTATGCTGCATTGATCCAGGACGTAGCTTCAGGTTAAGCTCTTTTAAACGACTGGTTCCACTATCGGGAAGAAAGCAAATGTTTGGAACTGCTTTGGAAAATATATTTTCTCCAGCTACGAGCACGAAATAAAAGCACTAAAGTAGTAGTTGTCATATACAACAGCCTAAGAAGCATTTACATTTCACTCAGGTAGTAGCACCCGTCTTCCGCGACGAAAACGCGAGGGCTATTTTGAGAAAATTGTCAAAAATTGGGTAAAATTTAAACAATATTTGAGAAAATTGAGTTAGAGAAAATTATATCAATACCTGATAAAAATTAGTAATAGCTCCGCAAAAGTTTAGCAAAGTTTAGAAAATTATGAGTATATAAAAACTTTGAGCGTATCTTCCCCGCAACGCCAACGGACCTTGAACACCTATGATACATATAATAGGAACATAAACATAAACATATATTATTAGAACAGGAAACGAAGCCATCGGTAATTACTATTCCTGCTCGTATCTGATCAGTTGGTGGATTGATTGCAGGTACCCCCAAGAAACCTTATTGGGAATACCGGATACTTCCAAAGATGCTTGGGTTGAAGGGTGTTAATCCCCCAAAACAATCCCATTTTCGGATGAGGCAAAGAACTATGAGTATATATCACCAAGTGTCATGGTCTTCTACAAAAATTTCATAAAGGACTCTTGATCAAAGTAAACTGAACTGCCCGAAAAACATATTCTTGGCCAGATAAAGTTTTCAAGCGAACAGTACAAATCCAAATAATTCTTAGGAGAAACGTAGGATCTATGTTAACGAAAAATGAACATCTTTTGTTGTGATTTTCGGTTTTCTGCATCAATAAAGAGTCTAACGATAGTGAAAGACATGACTTAAGAAACGGACACAAAGCCTTACACTAAGTCTTTGGCTTGCTGTATACTTAATTCCCTACTACGCTTATCATGGATGACTACGTACAACTATTGTAATCTGAAAAATATATCTTTTTTCAAGCTGAATCTTACATTTTAAACTACTATGTCCTTTATGCTCCTGTAATAGTCGCGGCACCCGGGGAACTAAAAAGGCCGACGGAAAAGTTAACTGGAAAAAGTTTGTGTTAAAGCTGTCACCTTATCGGTCATAGTTCAAAGTGAATTATGACCAGAAACCAGCAAGCAAGCTTTATTCGGCACAAGAAGTATTTAAGACAAGTTAAAAAATTTTAAATCGATATGACGTATCGAATTGACATTTATCAGGCCTTTATAATAATTCAATGTCACTGTTAATGATCTCATATGTAATTGCTAATGTAAAAATTGGTGAGAATGTCAAAATGCAAATTGTCATTTTTATTTTAGAGTTTTGTGGGACCAAGTAACCCCGATGAAAAGCTTAGGCTACCGCTTAGACTTAGTACATCGATAGAGGAATGGTCTACATTTTGTTTTACTGCGCTCAGGGTTACTTTGGCCTTTTAGTGTATAACGTTACGCAATTGCTACAGCGTACATTGTGAAGCGATGTATTGACCAAGTTTGTCGTAAAGGACTATGCTTGCACGTGCGTTATTATTCGTTCGCTTTGTCAGGAACCGAGCGTTTTGGTCTAAGCCAGCGAAGCGGTTATTTTACGACGCAGACTAGATATTCAGGTTTAATTCAGTAAAGTTTTCTTGTTCGTAGTAAACGTTACGGGAAGCGCCCAGTGCCTCATTTCATTCCACGGTCCCTGGCAATTTCAACGACTGATGATTCAATCTGAGCTGACTGTCGCTAGGGCAGTGTCAATAGATAGCTTGAAAGGCCAGGCAAAACTTGTCTCTCACCATCACAAATAGGAGACTTTGAGAACCGATAGCCACTAGTGACAGGTTTGTTAACTAACCACGTAACTATATTAACTGCAGCCATTAAAGCGTCAACAATGACAAATTTTGTCCAAATTTACAGCATTAAAATTAATATTTTCTGACATAGATCCAAAAAAACAAAATAAGAGAATGGCCAATCCGTTAGCTAAATCCGATCTGCTAAATCCGTTCTGAGCTAAATCCGATCTGCTAAATCCTTTCCGGATAGCTAAATCTGTTCTGGATAGCTAAATCCGTTCTGGATAGCTAAATACGATCTGCTAAATCCGTTCTGGATAGCTAAATCCGTTCTGGATAGCTAAATCCGTTCTAGATAGCTAAATCCGATCTGGTAAATCCGTTCTGAATAGCTAAATCCGTTCAGCTCGAACCGTTTAGGTTATAAAAGTTTTCCAAGACCTAAGTTTTTTGAACAATCGTGTAAAACTATTATTTTTGAACTACGTTAAACCGGGAGGTGTTCCAAGAATATTTAATTTGTGTTAATAACCCTTGTAACGATACATAACCGTTCGTTGTTCTTCTACAATTTGATCCGAGCGTCACTGATTATATATCTATATACAGATATATCTGATATATATATCTATATATATCTATATATATATATATATATATATATATATATATATACATATCTATCTATATATATCTGATCATAGGTAATTTATTATTGACCGCTTTATCTGGCTCAAGTTCTGACGGTGCAAATATGCCATTGCAGCTGATACTTCCCTCAGCACAAGGCCTTTTACAAAACAAACGGCCAAAAATCCATTTCCCATTGATACCCGAAATGGTATCAATGTTTGGATGTTATCGTCAATAATTTTTTGGCATGGTGTGGTAGATTTGGCTCAAGTTTTAAGAGTTATTGAATGGGATTAACTGGTATTACTTTAAACCAAAATGGTATCGATGTTTGGATGTTATCGTCAATAATTTTTTGGCATGGTGTGGTGGATTTGGCTCAAGTTTTAAGAGTTATTGAATGGGATTCACTGGTTTTGCTTCGATCCAAAATGGTATCAACGTTTGGATGTAATCGTCAATAACTTTTTGGCATGGTGTGGTGGATTTGGCTCAAGTTTTAAGAGTTATTGAATGGGATTAACTGGTATTACTTTAAACCAAAATGGTATCGATGTTTGGATGTTATCGTCAATAATTTTTTGGCATGGTGTGGTGGATTTGGCTCAAGTTTTAAGAGTTATTGAATGGGATTCACTGGTTTTGCTTCGATCCAAAATGGTATCAATGTTTGGATGTAATGGTCAATAACTTTTTGGCATGGTGTGGTGGATTTGGCTCAAGTTTTAAGAGTTATTGAATGGGATTAACTGGTATTACTTTAAACCAAAATGGTATCAATGTTTGGATGTTATCGTCAATAATTTTTTGGCATGATGTGGTTGTAAGGCTCAAGTTTTAAGAGTTATTGAATGGGATTCACTGGTTTTGCCTCGATCCAAAATGGTATCAATGTTTGGATGTAATCGTCAATAATTTTTGTCATGGTATGGTGGATTTGGCTCAAGTTTTAAGACTTATTGAATGGGATTAACTGGTTTTACTTCAAACCAAAATGGTATCAATGTTTGCATGTAATCGTCGATAATTTTTTGGCATGGTGTGGTGGATTTGGCTCAAGTTTTAAGAGTTATTGAATGGGATTCACTGGTTTTGCTTCGATCCAAAGTGGTATCAATGTTTGGATGGAATTGTCAATAATTTTTTGGCATGGTGTGGTGGATTTGGCTCAAGTGTTAAGAGTTATTGAATGGGATTAACTGGTATTACTTCAAACCAAAATGGTATCAATGTTTGTATGTAATCGTCAATAATTTTTTGGCATGGTGTGGTGGATTTGGCTCAAGTTTTAAGAGTTATTGAATGGGATTAATTGGTTTCACTTCAAACCAAAATGGTATCAATGTTTGGATGTAATCCTCAATAATTTTTTGGCATGGCGTGGTGGATTTGGCTCAAGTTTTAAGAGTTATTGAATGGGATTAACTGGTTTTACTTCAAATCAAAATGATATCAATGTTTGGATGTAATCGTCAATAATTTTTTGGCATGGTGTGGTGGATTTGTCTCAAGTTTTAAGAGTTATTGAATGGGATTAATTGGCTTAGTTGCTCTATAAACTGAATTGAACAATCCCTAATAATGAATAGCAAACGAAGATCGGGTATTCAACACTTCGTCGAAAACATATCCCGGTGAATCGACAGGCGAGAATAAACTCATATACAAAACGCTAAATAATTTAGTTAATTCAAGCTGCATAGCATATCCATGTGTTTGAGGTTAATCATTGATTTGGCTCGGTACCAGTTAACATGTTTATTGGCTGCACATATCTATGGAACCACTAGGTTATGCTTTACAAGCGCCAGAGACACAAGCCCCAAAAAACTACAGTTATTAATCCAACGGTCTCAGCGAAGCATCTAGTTTTTGGAGCCTCACTTATGGCAAGTGTCCACTTTTAATTAGCGTACCACGCGAATTCATCGCAGTGTTACAATTCTAAGCATAACTTTATCCGACCCGACCGATGCGACCAATCTAAACACTAAATCATACCCTCCGATGAATAACAGCAACGCTAATGCTCAAACGCCCACTAACACGGATTAATAATATTTGATCTAAAACTAATGACAAGTATATCTTCTATTATCTTTCAGTAGCATTCAAGCGTGATGCTAAAAACATCTATCCATCTAGATGTCTATCTATCTATACATTCTGATTAACCAAACAACATCGGAGCACACAAAAGAATGAAAAACAAACCCTCAGCTAAGCATAAAAACAGAAGCCGAGCGCGGAAAATACTGTCATCGCTTTTGAATTAACTTAATTATCAGTAGTAAAAGCAAATGTCAAAGGCATTTCCCGAAGATAATTAGAACCGATGGCATATATGTACAGTTGCATATACTTACATATCAATATATATATAGAATAGCATATAAGTTTGTTAAGAATGCTTAGACAAAACACCAATGTTTAGGCACCATAGCCATGATCCACGCTTCCTGGTTGTATTTAATTGACTTTGATAAAGGGTAAAGCACCGAATGAGATGTAAGCTTTGGGTTTAGGAAACCCGAACTCAGTTTTAGTTTTACGGTTGACCTAATCACTGTTTATTTATGATAGTTTGATTCTAGAGTTTGAGGACACAACTGAAATAAATATTTTAATAGTTCTAATCTTGTTTAATTGACTAAGTTCTGCCGCCGGAAACATCGAGAACAACAGCAATACAGTGTTACGAGATCGATAATAAATACGATATTCTGTATGACATTAGCGACACAAGTGCGGATCAGATCAATCCGAGCATACCAATTTCTGTTCAGTTAGCATATGTGTTGTTTACACTTTTAGTTTAGATGCATACACCTGGGTTGTTCTTTTGTCAAGTAAGTTTTCAATGTTAAAATCATAGATTGTGCACACTTAACGATTTCTCATTTTGAACCCGGAAACCAGTTAAGAAACAGGAACAGATAGGAATTTCGCATGGTCTCTAGTCTGCGATTTAGCATCACAATTTAATTACCAACTTCACTTAAAAGCATTTTTATCGGATACTTTTCCACACATAGACTTCGATCACAACTATGCGATCAACCATGTGATTTGATGAACGCTAAATGTAGGAATGTGCGCTAATCTGCGTTAGTAAATCACAGAGCCCCTGTTTATGTTCTTTTCAACTGCGTAGACCAATAAACCAAATACAAACGCATATTTTTGCATGATTCAGTTCATGATTTTCACAATAAACAACAACGTATGTCATACGCACATAAAATCGATTCGTACAAAATGAAGTAAATTGCCAGCGGTTGGTAAATTCCATGAACGCAGCATTCTTACAAAAATGCATTCATTACCTCATTTTACAAATATCGTGATTTACATCGATTCTTATTATAATTACCTTATTCATCATTTACGATAAGATGTGTACGCAAGGTCCTAATTATGTCGCGCGTTGAAATGGGCTGGCTACTATGCTACGCAGACAGTCCAGTTGCCCCAACTAAAATTTAAATTTCCAGGGTCTTATCGTTTTTTATAAAAATAATTTTAAATTTTAATTTAATTTTTTCTTTAAAAAATCTACAGAAGTCCAGCTCCACTATTAAAATTTTGAATAGCCGAGCTACACTGTGCTTTGTTCGAGCCGAACTCTTCTTTGGTCACGAGGCGTTCGGCTAAGCCCCTATAACTTAAGCCAAAGACTATTTAGTCGGACAACATTACGTTTTCCTATACGTATCTAAATAATGCCCCAAAAACGTTAATTGTATATATTAAAAACAAATATATAACTTAGAATTAAGTGAAAATGCTATAGAACAAAATGCTATTACAATAAGCACAACTCTAAATAAAATTTCGCAATTGACGGTTCAGCCGGACGCTCTGTTTATCACACAGAGACTAAGATTAGCTGAGCTATCAAAATGCACCATAGTAGTTCACTATGCTATAATAGTTCAGCCGAACTCGTTGAAAAGGACGCGTGACATAATTTGGTCCTGGCTCACGCGTCTTGTCGTAAATGATGGATTAACTCACAAACTGGTAAAAGAGTTGAAAATACTCTATATATGAGCAATAAAAATTTTATTTTCTACAGTTATCATTAGGTTTAATCTGTAGATACTTAGAGACGAAAATATCATTTAGAAAAACGTTCTTAGGTATGCTATCATACAAAAACGTGATGAAAGGTACAACTTACCAACCCTAGAGAACATTCGACGTAGCATGCAGCTATTACTTTTAGTTTAGCGAAGAAGCTTTTATCTTATAAAGCTTCTTCGATGCCAACTATTAAACAAGCAGCAATGATCGGGTGTGATAATAAACAGTTGTTGTTGTTGTGGTTGAAGGATGATGATAAGTCTCATTTATCTTATGTAGGAATGTGATACGCATGAGTTACGTGCAACACTATGGTAACGAGACCTGACGCGTACCATGTACGATAAGAAGACTATCTAACCAATACTGTGATCACTACTATTTTTAGCTTACTTCTACCGCTATAAACTTCTCTTGCGGCTATTCTTAACGCTATACTTAATTCCATAGTATGATTCATGAAGCCGTGCGAAGCTTATAAAATATGGGTACTCTCGAAAGAATCAAATCTTGCCGGAAGAGGCTCCAGTGCTGGAAAACAGGCGGTGAACTATTTTAAAACGCAAAGGTCAGATTTCCCGATGGGCTAGATAAGTCAACTCCCTGATAAGCTCTCGCAATAGCTCCTTAAGGCTGAACTACGAGGCCGCGTCAGTATAACTTCTTTAGTAAAAGGGGTGTGACACATAGGTGTTCGTCGTAAAGGCGTAGGCGGATATCTCCCTCAACTTCGTTCCCCCCACGCCATATCTTCTGCCTATGAAAAATCTGAGCATAAATTAGAGAGAAGAGGGATCAACCTTCGTAACACCACCTGGCGCACCGGAATCATCGGCAGTCCTGGTTCACACTACACCGCCTGCCACACCCTACACCATCTGGCCCACCGGAATCATTAACACTCCTAGGCCACCCTAGACTACATGGCCCACCGGATTCATAAACACTCCTGGTAAACACTACACCGCCTGGCCCACGCTACACGCCTGCCTATCGGAATCATCAACACTCTTAGGCCACCCTACACTGCCTGGACCGCCGGAATCATCAACACTCCTGGTCCACACTACACCGCCTGGCCTATCCTACACCGCCGGCCTGCCGGAATCATCAACACTCCTAGGCCACCCTACACCGCCTGGCGAACCGAAATCTTCAGCACTCCTGGTCCACACTACACCGCCTGGTCCGCCGGAATTATCAACACTCCTGGCCCGCCTTACACCGCCTGGCCCACTGGAATCGTTAACATGCTCCTAAGGCCGACGGCTCTTAGTTACGTACGATAAATGTTCTAAATCTGAGACGGCAGGTTCAAACGATGGCAATTTATTGTTTCAATTTATATACTTTGCTAAAAAAATTGAGATACCTACGTCGGGAAATATCAATGGCTGACAATTCGCACAGAACCATATTATCGGGGTTTAAAATATCAACTTAAGAATTTTAAAAATAAATATACAAAAATTTTAAGAAACGCATTGCAGCACTACTGACTTTCTATTTTTTGGTTTTTAATTTTTGGCAGTTTCATTTCAGCTTCCTATAACCTTTTTCTCACCTCTACGACCTTTAAAAACAAACTTCTTTTTGAGATATATATGCGTGTCGAGCGAGATAATTATTTTTAAGTTTACGCTTATGCGTCCTATATATTACCCAAACATGAAGATAAAGTTGAGAAAAAACCATTTCTTAGGATGAGATTTTCTAGCAGCCCATCCTAGTTCTACTCATAAATATCGAAATATCTATGCCAAAGTCATAGAGTTAAGCTAAAACTATTAATATTTAACCGGAAACACAGATGTTATAAAGCCTTCAGCTTGAGTTTACCAATTTTTTGGTAAAGAAGACGCAAATGTTTTGCTGTTACCCAGATAAGTTCCTCGGCATAGGCGTAATGGGGCACTCGCGGGAGGGAGGGTGGCCCTCAAAATTTTGCCGTCGATGTCTCTGAAAATTTCAATTGAGTTGCATATAAAATGAGCTACGGGGCCCCGAAATACTACTGCCTCCCCAATGTTAAAGATGGATTTGCGTCGATGCCCCGCGGTACCAACAGTTTCAGTCTTGAGCGCACCTAAACTAATTTGTCTATCTAGGTATTCCGGAGGTAACCACAGAGAAGGCTATATTTGACATTTCTTGCGGTGAAGCTATGATTTTGAAAAAAAACAATTTGGGGCACAGCGGGCTATTGATTTTATGATTGGTTATTGCTTTTTAATACGAAATGCTGAACACTTTTAATTTTAATCTTTGATAGTCACTTTTAGCACCATTTCATAATTTCCGCTGTCATCGAGGGTTTCACATTATATGATTGATGTTTTAAATCTAGTAAGAAAATTAAATTACTGCTACATAATAGATCAAGAAAAGTTTGGAATATCAAAGCTTAAAGATGAATATACAAAGACTTGAGGCAATCGCTGACAGTAGGAAGGTGTGAAAAACTTGAAAACAAAACTGTTTCTGGAACGACGAAAATCGAAGGATCCATGTCAGTAAAGGCCATGGAAGCCTTTTTCAATTCCAAAACTTAGCGGCAATATAAGGCAGACTTTTAATTTTTGTCCACATTTATACCCATAAAACTTATTTTCATTTAATTTTAATTTAACTATATTTTATTTTATTTTAATTTTAATTTATTTTACGGTAATAATTTTTATAATCTTTATGATTTAATCTTATAAATTTTTGGTTGCGAATGTTTGCAAATAAACCTTAATCAAAAATTATTGCTTTAGAAATTTACCATACAACTTTAATTTTTCTATCTCAGGGCTGTGTTCTATTTTCTAACAAGCGAAAATTGCATACAGAACGCTATAATTGTATGTCGTTTGCAAAGACTGTCGTACTATCGACGACGATAAATTGTTTCAAAGTTCTATACAAGTTTTGAGAGATCTAATTATATTCCCCAAGTCCGAACTAAATTACATGGCATTTCGATAAATATATTACGTTTTATATTTATAAAATAATTAACACAGCTTACATACAAAATTGTCATAACCGGTAAATAAGATTAAAATGGTACAATTCATAACTTACCCAGTGGCAGATAGGAACCGTTAATTACTGGGATAACTTATTTTTAGATTGAAATTTACAGGCTGCTTATACTCATGTTTAAACGTTATAGCAATTTCAGTTTAGACCTGTTTGGAGTTTCAAAAAGCTTCCAATTTCGACAAAAACACATTTAAATCATGTTTTTGATTAACAAAATATGCTGAATATAATTCTAGTCCTGTAGCGATATAGATTGTTACCGGTCTATGCTGGGCTTTTTATTGCAATTTTCTTAACTCAGCTAGGGTAGACAAAATTACATAAGGATCGATGTCTCTAATGTCGCTTCTTTAAACATTAAACTATGTTTGTTTTAAGCTAAAATTTGAACAAATCATGATCTTATTGCACGGCCCCATAACACCCACAAAAAAGATCAATATGATTCAAATTTTCAGAATGAAGATTATCGTATAGAGTACAACTACAGATATAGCGAAAATTACCCCTTTCACGAGATAATGTGCGGTCGAGAATTTCTGTGTCAAACCGTCATGGCTATTGTTGCTGGCGCTTACAACTCATGACCGTTTGGCTATATTTGGCTCAAATTTTCACAATGAATGTACTAGGAGGCTACACTGATATTATCCTAACAGAATCTGAGCTATAAAAGGAATAAAAATCCAAAACACACACACTTGTCCAAAATTTTGTAAATTTCATTGTAACTAAAAGATTGGTAATTTATAGTCTTCAATGTGGTTCATGAGTTTACAGTGAATGTATAATTTATACGACGAACCAACATATGACGTTGACTTAATCGGCCTGTGTCAAGTTTAGGGGCCGAAGCATAATGCATGCTATGCCGTTCTCGATATACTAAGCCTAAGCGTTAGTCTTAGCCTAAGCTAAAGTTTCTATATGTGCCATGTACTAAGCGTAAGCCTAAGTCGGGGGGCTGCCACCCCCCGAACCCCCACTCTAAGCTGTTCATTTTTCTAACGTTATAACGTCCTGCCCCTAAAGTTGACATGGGACACTTGATCAATGTACAGAAGTTTGTAGCCAAACAAGGAGACGAACGCACTCCTGTGGCTCAGACCAGACTAAATAACTGACATATTGTTGTTACCTCCTGTAACTTCGCAGTATATAAATCCCCTTGCTTTATGGTTTTATGTTGAATGCTTAAAATATATTGAACGCTTATTGGCAAATTGTAGGATTTGAAGAATTGAAGTTGTTATTTATCGATCGAAGACCTATACTCACCAAAAAAACCGAAAGGACACTGCAAAACAACCCAATCATCGCCAAAAATGGCCATCCGGCAACTTATGTACAAAATGTAGTGGATTGAAACTAAAATGATTGATTGATTTTTTATATTTTTTGTTTGACAATTTTAGAATTGCAAATACCAAACACTTGTATTCTAGTGTAATAGATTTTACAATGCAAATTTATTTAAAAATCAGAAATTAGAGATTAACTTTACTCATTATCTCAAAGTTTCCGATAGCAGAGCAGTAAAATTTGAGATAATTTTGAACTGGACAAAACACGACTGTTCACTATTTGATATACTACTGAATTCAG
>JASANE010014575.1:0-10815 GCA_030248225.1 Trileptium ribeirensis
CCGTCAGCAATTCAAAAACATACTTCTAACTTATGGACAGACAACAAACTTTAGTGGTTCGTACTAGTTAATGTTCTTAAGGCATCTCTAACAAAGCAAATACCATCTGTCCGGCAATAACTCTTCACGTTCTTCGTTAACTACAGATAGCAAGCCAATGTTGTCGACATCCTCGATCTTGGCTGCTCGTTCGACTGAAAGTGACGAGAAGATGCCATCGCCTACGAAGGCAGATGATAAGATATCTGTGAGTGACTTGACTCCCCCAAACATAGAGCTTGTCGATGGGGATGAGATGTCTGAACGAATGTAAGTGTCAGAAAAAATATCTGAACTATCTGATCCAACTGAATGTGTTTGGGGCCCTCCCGTGGGCTCTAGGGGCCTTGGATCAGGGCCCCTGACCGGTTGGGAATCCGTTAGGGTCTGCTCTATCTCTGGCCTTAAGACGGGCGCATTCCCGTCGTCGGTTCCCCCGGCGAGACATTGAAGCTTAGGTAGTCGCATGAAAATTTCAAATAAGCTTGATTTTTCTTGATGTTTTAAGATGTTCTCATGAGCGAGGGTCATCTTCCAAGTCATATTTAGCTTAATTAGGAGGGCGGTACGGCGAAAACCACAAAGGCTGAGTCGATCGCCGTCGAGTTGAGATGGGCTGGGAAGAACAAACACTCGAAAGATTGGCAGATTGTCACGCTAATTGGGGTTGAAGAAGGAAATTGCGTGATCCGAAAGTCATCGTTAGTGGTTAAAATTAAGCAGGGACCGGAAGCCGTTTGAATGTTGTGAGTTTAGGATCCGATTTCGCTGAACATTCGGCGATAAGTACGGAAATTGGGACTTCTGAGTTTGGATTTCATGAGAAAATCGGGGTAAAAGTCGCAGATGGTCGACCTCTGACTACTCGAAGGGTTCAAACTTGATGTGGGCAAATTTAATTGAAGCCGACTCTCCCTAAGTACATCACCGGTTTGCGGTAGCTATCAAATTTGAATTTTCCGGAAGTGTCCCCAATTGGACGACGAGGGAAGACCCAAATAAGTGGGCGGACGACGACGAACGACGATTGGGTGGCGACAAAATCGCCATCCCACAACATGGGCGAAAATTCTGAGGCGACGACCAACGCGTCGACTAGTCGAATCAGGTGGACTTCGACAGCGCGGAGTTCAGTAGACTTTACTGACCGGCTCCGACGCATCATTTTTGTGTTCATGGTTTTCATGTAGCTCTGGTTTTTCGCTTTTGCTTCGGATCGACTCGATGGACGAAAGATTTCCGCGCAGGTTCCTCGCGAAGGGGGTTCAGCGATTGTTGCCCCAAGGATCAACGTTCGTAAATATGAGGAAGGTCTGGTGATTGCAGTGGTTTAGTTTCCCTGCCAATTGAAAAGTGAAAGGCCGTTCGTTTAGGTACCTATTGAATGTAGCGCGCCCATCGCACATAGGTAGAAACATTCTCGTCCGGGTTCTAACCCATCTAACCCCCACAGAAATGTTAGGTACAACCTTATCTGGAATCAATCCCTAATGTCGAATTCAGATGTAGGTGGTATTAGGTGATTTACCGTACACCCGCACAGAGCACTGTGAGGACTGATCAACCAATTCGAAGTCTTTCTGATTCCCAGTGGTCTTAGGTAAGGCACACCAAAATGAACGCTTCTCGTCCAGGTTTTGCATTACTTGCTGCTTTTGAGCTAGGGTTGTCGAATATTCCTGAGCCGACCACGGTAAAATTTTCGTGAACGTGCACGCCACAGAAATAGGGACTTGTTCAATGGTTTGCTAAGGCACTTTGCATCTTTTATTCCAACTTTTAACAGAACTAAATAGAACTAAACAACTTCCAATTAGTCTAGGATAGGGAATAGCGGCTAGGCTCCATACCTGTGAGCAGGTGTCGGTGCTAGCCTCCCTGGGGGACGTCAGGAATCATACCAGAAACTAGACACGTGCGCAACCAATCGGGCGGGGTCCGAACACACCCCGTGAAGCGCGCCTGCGGCCTACTAAGCTCCGTAGCTTCTTGGGTCTGACCAAGAATAGGGTTAAAATTTTTAGTATTCACGGTCCGCCCTTTAGGTTACGATAGCCGAGGTAGTATGGGCATGGTGTTAGGAAGTTGCGCCATGCAGCTGCGTCTTGTTATTACATTTAGACAGTGTTTCTGACATGATTTTTAACCGTTTTTCTTTTTGCAAAATGCCCCGAGGCAAAATCGCGCGCCCCCCGGTTTGAAAACAGGGGCCCCCGGTTCATGCCCCCTGGCAAATTTTTCAGCAAATGGAGAGGCCTGTTGAAAGGTAAGCAAAATTTCTGCTATATCTTCGAATATGACCAGTTTCGAGCTGGGGAATTATAGAAAAGAGTCATCTTAAATGTTTATGCATTGTAAAAGTTTCGATGACTTCAGTCCAGGGATCTATTGTGATGTAGAAATAAACATGGCAAGATTTGGTTTGATTGTTAAATAAAATGGCTTTCTCATTCGTTATTTGATAGTGTGGCTAGAAAGATTTGAATACTGTAGGCATCATACGTGAGATGCTGCTAAAACGTGATCAAAAGTAGTACACCAGTTTCAAAAAGTTTCAAAATAATTAATTTCGAGCTTATTTTTGGCAAAATAGTGGAACATTCAAAATCCACGTATCAATTTAGTGCCGATATATGCAAATATTTATTCTTTTGCACGCGGAACCTTTTATTGCGCCACAAATAAAACATTAGGCATATTCAGAAGTATAAATGTCGAAATAAAACTATTCAGAATGTTTCCAGTTGGTATTTGTTTATGGAAGCTGTTTGTATATCACGCAGTATGTATATGCACAAAGTATCTAACAAATGTGAAAACACCATAACTGTTTGCCAAATATAGCTGTTAAATTTTTGAAAGAGGAAGGCGTAGACAAAAAATAGATTCTGATCTTGGGTAAACCCAGGAGTGATCTCTTTATCCACACTATATGCTCCACAGAGAGCGTTGGACGAAAGCCATCGCACCAGAAACAAATTTGGGACTTTTCAAGTTAAAATAGAATTTGCCAAAGTTTATAAGCGTTTAATAATTTTCCATTTACTCAACAAGGAAATTGCGTTTGCAGTACGTTTTTGAAATACTTGTATAAAAACGCAAACACGGGATTTATCGGAAACACTCTAAAGTTTAACTCTTGTGAGTCTTTACGTACTTTTTCTACGCAAAACTTTTATCCGATATGTACACAAATGAACATGAACAGGTCTGATTACGGTTCCCATTCTGCTATGACATCATTTTACATAACGGCCAAAGTAAAGCTGAGGGGCATAACCTATATGCTGGTTATTTTGTTCTCGATACATTAAACCTAATCCTTTAGCCTAAGATAAGGCCCTTATATGAACCATATACTAAGCCTAAGCATAAAAGTGGAGGGGGGGGGGGTTGCCGCCCCCGAACACCCCCTCCCGTACTAAGCTCGTTATTTGTAAGAATGTAATGCTACGCGGCTCAGTTTGGCTTGGTTCCATATAACAATGAGGATAACAGCACTCTCCTAGGCGGCTCTGTGTTACGCTAGTCTTCAAAAAATCCTTGGATTAATTTTGTTTAGAGGCCTTAGTATTCTCATAATTTTAGCTTAATTTGCGCTATTCCATAAGCTCATAAGATCGATCGATGTTGAGAGCTCTTTTGTGATCAACCTAAATTGCTCCCCCAGCTTTTTTCGATATTTACTAAGCCTGCCTACCACCTCGCTACATGCCTTATGTGCGGCAGATCCGGAGGCATCAGCCCCTGGCACAGTATTATGTGGAACTTCGAACAAGAATGTGGTACCTCGTTTGCGAGTTCGAAATAGTCTGTAACATTATGGTTTGTTTAAATCTGGTGCGTACATCTAGCTATATAGAATTCCCCGTTGAGCCAGCGTTCTAGTTATGTTCGGCATTATTTTTCAACGGAGCGGGCGAAGCTACCGGAGCTTTCACCAATATATTTGCTAGCGGTACAAATCGTAAAAATTTATTTTTTGTAAGTCTGTGGAGATCATAAATCATCACCGGAAGAGTGGGTCTTCACAAATTTTATTTGATCACAAATCCGGTATATTTGAGTCCTTTTCGTAAACGTTAAACACGCCAACTACGTCTGCTGTGTCAAAATGGGCCCAAAGGAATCAAGTGTCACATTTGTTGAAATTTGGCCATCCAGCTTTCTATCTTTCGCAATCTATATATCGAGCCAGAAATTGTCAACGAAAATCGAAAACCACTGTGCAGAATTCTGTCATCGAGAGCTTCATCGCTGTTGTAATGCATTTTTGGCAGATATGTTGTTTTCGAGCTATCGGGCAAAGTTTAAACAAACGCCCAAAAAAGTGAAAATTTCAATATATTTACGAATCAAGTTTTTTATTTATTTATGGGGTGTTGGTTTAATTGTTTTAACCTTACATTGGCTGTGTTATTAACCATGTGGGACGGTGCCAGAGCAAAATTAGTAAATTTTGACAACCGTAATAGTCAAATTTCGCCACTTTTCCAGTTTAGATGTATATATGTTGGTAAATCGAACGTGTATGTAGGCTTTCGGGTTACTAAATGCTCTAAAAGCAATTGTATTTGCGGGTTATGCATCAAACAACGCTAGTCATTGTGCCCTACTATTTAAAAATATCTCCTCAAATTATAATTTTTCTAAAATTAATGATTTATAAATTTAAAAATTTTTTGTTGTTTTTGTAATTGTAAGAAGAAATAATAAGTTCTTCGGTTTAGATACATGAGTAAGATGGCCGTAGTATTAGCATCGGTTGTATAATTGCTATTGCGGGACTTGAAATGTGGTTATAGACCTAAATTTGGTAGGACAAAATCGTCAATGAGGGCAGAGTAACCACACTAACTCTGTTTCCCATCGCTTTTCGAGCTACTGGTATTTGATAGACTAGCGGATATAGCGTTATTGAATAATCCTGTATTTCACGAAACATAGTTAGTATGTGATTGTACTAATTAGTATCCAAGTAGTTGGCTAACATGTTATTTCAAAACAGGTAAACCGGTTGGGTTTTCACAGCCCGGTTAGCAGAAAGATTTCGGTTAACCGGTTAACATATATTTCTGTGTATATTAGATTAACCTACCTAATATACATAGAAATCAGTTACTTTTTTCACAAAAATCGAGATTTGCTACTTGTATTATGCCAAAATGCTAGGTAATTATGAGGCATTTACGTTGCAATGTCCGCAATGTTTGGAACCTGTGTACACGACACAGTGTCAGTTAGGCGCACTGTTGACAACAGGGTGCCCTAGACACCCCATGTTTTTAATAAATTTTTTCAAAGGTAGCTAGTCACCGTATTACAACTTCTCGACAGTTTCAGACACACCGTGTCTTCTGGCAGTTTTATTGACAGTGTTCGGAATTATTTGAGCAATGTTCATATGGGCTAGATACAAATATCGTAAATAAAAAAACTAAACAGGACAGTTGACTAATAAACCACATTAGCTACAGACGGTATCTGTTATGGTTAGTTCGCGCCAAATTGGTAGCTAAGGGTGTGTACGATACTGTCAAGAAAAAATGTAGTAGCTAGAGGTGTATGGCACACCCTCGGCAATTGATTTACAGTATGGGTGTCACCCTGATTGTCTATACGGCAGGGTCGTGACTACAGAGGGACAGAAGTTCCAAACAGCGGGGACATTAAAACGTGAACGCCGCATTAATCAAAGAAGTAAAGTATGGTGTAGTGATCAATACTTTTGGGATGGATATAGAGGCTTTAGCTTTTCCCACTATAACTGTGTTCTTTCGTGCTGTTGCATTACGGGTAAAAATTATACAAAATAATATCGTGTTGGATACAAGCCGAGCCGTCTGGAGCTTTTATGACGAAGGTCATCTTGGCTCGGCCCGAAACATCGTCTGCTCGGTTCTGAGGTTCAATGCTCAGGCTTGGCTTGGGCCCTAACGTCGAGCGCAAATTTTCCCTCTCGTATTTAGCATATTTTAAATACTCGTCGTCCATGTCCACTATGTTGTGCTACGTGACAGCGTAATGAGGCATTGATTTTGCTTGATAAGTGAGCCATGATGCTTGATAAGGCATCATAACAAATTCTGACTAAATATTTATCAGGACTATGGTCCAACGGTTATGATTATTTTCAGTTTAGTTACATCAAGATTTACAGCAAGATATATCATGGAACGCAGTTTTTTTTGCTCAAAAACTCATTCTTCGGCAATAATGTCGTTATATGATTTAAAAATGTTATTGTAGTTAACATACCATATAGTAAATAAATTATAAACATATATTATTATTGTTTTGTGTACATGCTGTTATTGGTTAATAAAGTATAGCCAATAAATAATTTGGTGATGCTGTTCCATTATTTAATGGATCAGCTCGTCTACGCCCAGTATGTAATATCGGGGGTCCGGATTACTATTCCTATTATTTATTACAATAATTATAAATTTCGAATTATAATTGTATTAAAGAATTATGCAAAATTTATCGAATATTTTTTGTGGATGCGACCGCAAATCTAATATATCAGCAAGAGAACATCATCAACGTCACAATCGGATTAACTCTATCGTTGGACACCCTTACCGGCGCAAGAAAAAGAAAGCTTGTACAAATTTACAATCGGTTAAGTCGTTTAAAACTTTAGCTGTTATCAAGAGGGACCCCTTTCAAATTACGCCGGTATACGCCGTCTGGCTAATTGTGGCGCTGATATTTTTAATGTCTTGTGAAATGCCAACGATAATAGGAATACGATCGGTAAATGGTTATTCTGAGATTCATGCTAATCGGACGGCTATGGTCAATGAAGCCAAAGCGATGCCTGTACCAGAGACGAAGAATTGGAACCGTTTAAACTGCACGACAGGAATTACGCGCAGCGATAACGACCCAAATACGAAACGCCTGCTATTTGTCAAACGATATAACTTAAATCGAACAGTGTATTCGCAAGATACGAGAGAAAGGACAACCCGTCAAAAAATCTACAGCAAATTAAACTATAAGCTCACGAAACGCGCGTCGGACTTCTCTTTCACACGAAACCATCCGGATGATCAATCTCTGCCACAACTGACGGCGCGCCAGGAGTTGGCCTTAAAGTAAGCTAATAAATGGCATTTTTACAGTATACTACGTTAGTAGATCCTTCGCTGTGAAAGTTAGGCTTAGCGTCACTGTTAATTCTTAGCTAGCTAGTATGTAGATACATCGCGACACATAGCTAACGTACTCGTAATGTATAATCACTAATTATAGTTGCATTTTGAATAAAATTGAACCATTCACTTCAAAGATACTGAGTATAAAAGCAACATTTATATGATCAAATATGAATTCCAAATGCAGGCAACAGTGACCGTGTTACAGTGAAATATTGAGTCAAATACAGAATCAAACAGTTGCACACTGCGCGAGGAGGTATGGGGCGGGGTAGTCCGTAACCCCACTTTATATTTGACACAAAATATATCCATCAGTTTTTATACATTTGGGCATCCATCTTCCTGAAATTTTGCCCATTTTTACCGTTTTTTGCTAATTTTCCCCAATTATCGGCAATTTGTGCTGATTTTTACCTAATTATTCGCATGTCTTGCCAAATTCCCGAAAGTTTTCCGGTGGGACAAATGTTGCTGGGGGTCCGACCCCCGTGGGGTAACCATCTACTTCTCTACGGGTACATATGTTTTATCAACAATGTCAGTCATATCTCCCAGCTAAAAAATTTTGTGTCACTAAACCTGTGGCTCGTACAGCTGGATCCCCGCGATTCACAGCTAGGTTGGTGCACCACTGGAACAATACATTTCAAAGCCATAAATAGTAAAAGTAAAATATACACGAATTTTCGTCCCAAATCGATAATTTTGCCTGTTCCGTAGTTATGATGACATTGGAAAAATATTGATGATATATTATACAGCCCAAAGGCGCACAGACTGTCAAAAATTAAACCGAGTAGCGCCAGCCGATCGCAGGTTTTAGTAACAACAGCAACGCCTACTGAATTTTAAAACAAACTTTGTTCGTTTTGCATTATTATTAATATGCCGAAGTGGATATTGTCCAGATATTGTACCTGCGGCTGCAATATTTCATATTACCTGTACTATAAGAATATTTATCAAAGCACTTGCGTTAACAACGTTAGACTAAAAAAATTCGAATAAATTTTGGCCTTAAAATGTAAATATTATTCCGTGATCCTACGAAATTCGACACAGATATAAATCCATTTACTATTAAGTGATTATACTCAATGAATGGTAAAGAAATTACGGATATACAACCATCCTTTCTGAGCTATAGCGTTTGTTGAAATAAAACAGCATTAGTGAAGTGACCAAGAAAAAAGGTAATCTGTTTTTGCCGCTAAATGATTTTATTTAGTAATGAAAAATGAACTGTAACGTTTTCTCTAGGTGTGAAAATTTTTCGAAATAACTGTTGGCTTTAAGCAATAAACATAACAAAATCAGTTTATGCAGAATAATTTGTAAATGTCGTCGAAAATAGCGTCAAAAATTGCAAGAAGCCGTCGAGATAACGTATGGTTGTAATTACCTACTGGATGAACTCAAAAGTGATTAACGTTTATCCGTTGCAAGTGACCGCCACAGGTTCTGTTATATGGTTTAACTTTGTTGGGATTGTTCTTCTTTTTGGAAAACTACAGTTTCAATTTGGTTATAGCATTTAGAACAAGGACGACGTTAGCCAAAAGCACCATCTAAAAAGCGTGCATAATACTTATTGGATAACATTGATTTATCAGGTAACATTTTAGAATTTTTTTGACGAATACTATTTTTACAGGAAAACTAAGCATTTACATAAAGGCAGTAAGAGTTGCGTATTACCGTGAATGGTGTCTACAGAGTTAATTAGTAGCCATGCCGGGGTCACGGGAAATGCTATTCGCATGAAATAGTGTCCCACCGGATGCAATTTCACATAAAATCGTGTCCCATAGGACAGTATTTTCCGTGAAATATAGCCCCGTAGGACATTATTTCACGCAAAATAGTATCCCCATCGTCAAATAAAGTCCCATATTCCGCAAATTTTTTAGAAAACTAATCAATGAATAGAAATTGTATGTTTGACTGACATTAAAATTGGTTTCGATGATATATACATATTTTTATGCACCACACCTATACAACAGCCATATATAAAGATGGAGGTCTATCACAGAGACATATTGAGAACAACAAACGGATGTTGCGACGGAAGTCGCTAGATTTTGTGGTTATAAAATGCTAGAGGGAAGGAACAACATTGCATATGTTCTTTTTAAATAGCAAAACACAATCCAACGAGCAATTTTCTATTTTTTCGTGGCTGGTGTGTTTTAACTGAAAAGCTGTTTGGTTTTCGAAAGATTATCAGTTTGTTGAAGTAGCAAAAAATCGACACCATATGTGGAGATCAGTAGTTGTTTGCTTAATGATAATGTTTTTGTTTTGAAAGTTAACTTTATGTCACTGAAATGGATAGATATCATAACATAAAATGTTGATTGGAACAATATTGTGCGAATTGTGGCTATTAAAAGCACGCCAGCATTAAAATTTGACAGGGTACGGTGAAACCATCTTAATGTGTTGGACTATTCAGGCTCCCTGAAAGTGGAGGTTGAGGGGCGTAGCGTGTTACTGCGTAGTTGTTTCGGTAATTTTATATTCCAGTTGTAAACACACACAAAGACAAGTCATACATCATTGTATGTAGACATTGTCGAAACAGAGACACTTTGCCTGAAAGCGCAGCAAAAATGCGAACGCAAATAGCTGAGAAATATGGTATGCACACGGCCAAAAATTTCATTTCACGTATCTTTTACTACATCAAAACCTGCAGCTAAACATCGCATAAACGCCCACTATCATGTTTGGGGCCATTTAGGCCCAAATCGTTGCCTTGAGTTCAGTACAACGAGCTATTATTAGGATGTTATGGTGAAAGATGTTAAAAATCACATCAAATTATACTACAAATGTCAGACCGCCGAGGTCCGACGATTTGACAAGAGCAAAAGTGAACTCCATATTTTTTCAGTAAAAGCTGTTGTCGACCATGCTGAAATATATCTGATCAGAATACCTTGCAGCAATGACGATCATAACTACATAGTAACCCTGTCGGATCTATTCAGCAAATGAGCGGATGCTGCAGCAATCCTCGAGCAATCCGCAGCCAAGTAAACCAAACCTTTTGCGTTTGTGTCAAAAGTTTTCCCAATTTCATCTCGTCTGATCAAGGTTGCGAGTTTGTCAGTAGTAACAACGGCTTATTTCAATGATATAAAATTCATTATTGAAACAAATAATAAAAATGTTATCATTAAAGCCAGCAATTAATTTCAACTTGTAGAGTCTATTTTTGCTATTTGCAGACTGATAATACTTCGAAAAAGAAGCCGTTTTTCAGTTAAAACCACCACTAAGCAGGATAACAAGCGATTCAATTATATTTTAACATTATTAGAGAACGCATAACAACGTTCCTGCCGCCCAGTTTTTATTAGCGCAAAGTCTGGTGACTTCGGTGGTAGCATCCGTTTGTTGTTCGCAATATGGCTATCTGACACACTTCCAGCTTTCCATCTGGCAGTTGGATAGGTGTGGTATGTAAAAATGTGGATATATCATCGAAATCAATTTTAATATTAGGCAATTTATACAGCCTACAGTATTACTAATTAAATACTATTCACTTATTAGTTTTCTGAAAAATTACTAATCGAATGATAGTAATTAGTAATTT
>JASANE010014577.1:0-97083 GCA_030248225.1 Trileptium ribeirensis
TCGTCAGGTGATGTCATGCTTGGCAGCTGACAAGGCTGGTGCGACAGCTCCTTGATAAAACACCACCGCAATGGATGCAGGCCACTACTACTACAATCCCTCTTAATTGCTGCCAAAAGTCAAAACCAGCAGATTTCGCGTTACAAGTTATATTATTTTGTTATATTGTTAGCTAAATTAGTAAATCGTTTAATTTTTAATGATGTAACTACTAAATTGTTCTTTACTATCTTTGTAGCTGTTGCTGGCTGCATACCTGTATAGCCTACTGTGATTTTTTAACATTTCATAGTAGTTTTTAAATTTTGCATCATCATAAATCGTTGGGTACCGAAGGACTAACATACCAGTTAACATAATTTTTAACCAAATGCTATATAGTTTCATATTTATATAAGCGCTAGCGTAGATTATTATCAATTTTATAAGCTGTTACAACGACCACATCTATTAATAACAGTGACCATATATCATCAACTTTTCTACTGAACTAATAAAAATTGTAAAAATGTTTGAACGAAATTATTAGAATTAGCCACATAACTTTTCAACGCTTGGGATTTGTCACGTATATAAACCGTCATGTGCGCAACTGTGCAAACTTTTATCACATATACAGCAGCTACACCACCGGGTATGTCAGTGGGTGGAATAATCGCTTCCTTCTATTTTACATGGTTCTGTCGAACCCGAAACACTATATCCCGTGTATTAAAAAGTATTACTAAAGTCATTTTAATCCCGTTGATATTCATTATTATTTTGTTGTCACGCTAATTACAACAAAGCAGCTACTCCACGGCTCAAGTAAAATAAAGGCGAAAAATCCTATCTAAAGGTCTTTTGATTTCAATTAATCGAAATTTTTACCGATTGCAATTTCGATTGCACTTATTTCTGACCTTAGCTGTTTTTTCAGATACCACGGCCATTGTATAGAAACCATTCCTAAACTTATCGCCGTTTCTAAACAAATAGGTAAAACTACTTTAGTCAGAGTTGCACGTGGATTCGCAGATCCTAAACCTCAGCAGCTACGAAAACTGATGTCGTAGATGAAACTTACTAGGTTAGAGTTGTTGAGTTTGCGTATTATTCTATCGGCTGTTTTGTTTGTCAGAAATAATGGTTGTGACTAGTATTTGCAGTAACCTGAAAAATGTGAGTTTTATAATTGTATATATAACTCTTATTTTAGTAAATACGTTGTGGTTATGTGGCTAATTTTAATAATTTCGTTCAAACATTTTTAGATTTTATTAGTTCAGGTGGAGAGGTTGATAATATATTATGGTCACATCTATTAATAGATGTGGTCATTCCAACAGCTTATAAAATTGATAATAATCTACGCTAACGCTTATATATAAATATGAAACTATATAGCCATTTTGGTTAAAAATTATGTTAACTGGTATGTTGATCCTTCGGTACCCGAACAATTTATGATGATGCAAAATTTAGAAACTACTATAAAATGTACAAAAATCACAGTAGGCTATGCAGTTATGCAGCCAGCCAACAACAGCTACAGATAGTAAAGAACAAATTCATAGTTACGTCATAAAAATTAAACAATTTACTTAATTTCATACCGCTAACAATATAACAAAATAATATAACTTACTTGACGCGAAACATGTGCTCGTTTTTTAACTTTGGCAAGCAAGTAAGAGGATTGTCGTCGTGCCATCGGCCTTGTACAACCATTTGTACCATCCGTGTTATACGAAGAGCTGTCGCCAGCCAGCCTTGTTCGGCTGCAACGTCAAGCATCGCCTAAAACAAGCACCTTTTAGCAACACATAGTGCATGCAATTATCGAATTTGTGAAGAAGAGACATACACTTTGGTTTCTCCGAACTCCCAAAATTATGCTTGAGGTGTGGCATTTAACTAGGGATTTTGAAGTAATTGTGAGTGATATGTTTGCTTCATCGGGGGAACTATCGCAGTAACTGTCACAAAACTCCAATATGCGCAACATGACGCCTGGCAATTATTGATATCTAACAAATTGAACTTTTGTAATTTTAAAAGCAAATGGTGAAATTTTGAAGTTTCTGGTTAAAATAAAGGCAACTTCGTAAGTTTTCTGCCTAAAAGATAAAATTCACTTGATTTTTACTTGAGCAGAAAGGATTGTGGAAATGAGGCAATCATTTCAAAAAGGGAAACGAAATAGGGGAACACGCTCAAGATCGAAGTATTTGGTCCCAACCACCGTATTTTGAGAAACCTGATACGCAACAGCTTTCAATTTTGCGCTTCAATTTTACGCTGCAAATTATTGATACTTATAATGTATTGGAGTATTATTAAACGTCTGTTCTAACAATCTGAGCTAGAATAATGTTTCGTTGGAGAATGTGCACCGCTTGAATACTACATTACATACTGAGTTGCAACAATTTGTTCGAATACAATACTCTATCATCCATACCTGTAAAATACGAATTGCCTGATCAAGAACCGACTTAAGATCAGTGAGATAATCGGTTGATGGCAACTGAAGTTGATCAAAATGAGCTTGAAAAAGCAGATGAGCTTTCGTATGTGAATCGTCGCACGTAGTTTCATCAACCGGATAGCGACATCGTTTTGAAAGATCACTGAAATAAAGCAATAATTCGGTATGTAAAATTCTTACAACGTTTCCGCAAAACTTATATTAATAAGTGGACTTAAAACCTTGCAAATTGTTTAATATTATTCATTTATTAGTCTTTGTTCTTGTTTTAAACGATATTTGAAGCCGTATTATTGTCTTGCATAAACCGTCTTTGTTAGTATACTTTCAAAAGAAAGACGCCAACAATACAATCATGATGATTCAAAAAATTTTAACACTTTTCTTTTTCCGCTGCTAAATACATAAATTTTACTTCTATGTCTGGAGTGCGGAGTGCTACTTTGTCCTAAAAGTTAAACTAGTCAAATGAACAAAATGTCAAAGCTATACAAAACAAGAAGTTATTTATTTTTCCAACAACTAGCTTACTGCAAATCCATTATTTTTAAGATGTGTCTGCTTTCGTCAATAACAATCATAAAATATTTGTAACGTTTGTGGAATCTTTAATGCGATAAGAAATTTTATAGAAGCCTCATGCTATTTTTATACCCGCTTAATAATGTATTTAATATATAGCGAACTTGCTAATGTCTCTTTACTGGGGAGGGACACCCTCTAAACTAGTAACTCTATCGAGATTGCAGAGCGTAGTGAAACATAGGTACACCTATGCCTTTTGCGTGCACAGCCAATCAGCTCTCGATAACATACGTCGATATGCTATATGTGCATACCACACAATACCGCACAAGTTAGAACAAAACTAACACCGACATAAGTATACCATGCTCGAAAACCACCAAGTGTAAGCTATCAGCGTCCAAGGAATTCACAATAAAATTAGGAATTTTGGTCGAGGAACCATAGAGGCGCCATACCCCGTACCCATGGAACCATGGGTCGCAGAGTAAAACAAAGACCGACAATGACTTCCCCATGCCCGAAAACCCCCAAGTGAAACCTTTCAGCCGCCCAGGACATCAGAACAAATTTTCGAATTTTGGGTAAAGGACCCACGAGGATGCCACATCTCAAACCCATAACTCCAGCACCGGAGCTTTAATCGAAAAACAAAAAAAAGAGACATAGGAATTTATGTTTTTACTATAGAATCAAAACAACCAGAGAAAAAATTCGAAAGTTAATATAAAAATGCTTCCGTGAAGGGTACTAAAATGGTGTAAACCCCTCATTTTGACCTCTGACAACAGGGGCGCCATACCCCTATACCCATGGAGCATTGGACGCAGAGCAAAACCAACACCGGCAATAAGTTTTCCATGCCCGAAAACACTAAAGTAAAACTTTTCTGCCGCCCAGAACGACAGAACAAATTTTCAAATTTTGGGTGGAGGATCCACGAGGGCGGCATACATTAAACCCCGTAACTCCAGAACCAAAGCCTTAATCGAAAAACAAAAAAGAAACCTTGGCATTTATCTTTTTATAATGAAATAAAACCAACCTGGGAAAAAATTCGAAAGTTAAGATAAAAATAACGTTGCTTCGGTAAAGGGTACTAATAATGGGGTAAAATCCCTCGTTTTGTCCTCTGACCCCAGAACCAGACCTCAAGTCAAAAACGAATGCCTTTGCCTTGGTTTCGACTATGCCGGTTCGAATGAGCCCAAGATCATGAAAATCGGTCACGTCGTTCCAGGGTTATAGACGACCACACACACAGACGGAATTTAAAAGATTTCACCCGTACAACAGACAGTCTCCGATGCGTTAAACTATGCCCTAACTAGCATGACCTGCTTGTTGCAACCAGACCGGTAATTTTATATTCAGAGCCGCGTTAGAATCCCGGTACATTCTCCAAGTGGAAAGAATTGGCACTCACATGTTACGGGGACACTAACAAAAAATACAAATTTTTGGCACATAGTGCATAAAATTACCTCCAATGCAATCAGCTACCAGGTAAATATTTTCATATTTGCAACCGTTATACCTTTTACGAGGGGCAGGGTGGGCATATTCCGTCCCATATCGATTTTCCAATTACTTCAAGCACACTATTGTTCAAATTTTCATACCATAGTTTAGAATAGTTCGCACCGTAGCTTGGAGGGGGCCAGTCTTACCGGAGTTTTCGGAGGTACCCACTCATATACCAGTGCCGTCCTTGAGATTTCAACTGAGCTTACTTTTGGTTTTGACAGTACTTCTGGGAACGTGAAACGTATTATCAAAGTTGTTTACATTTAGCATTTCTGCGATACCCGCTAGAGAAAACAGAGACTGATTATGGTACTAGGATACTTTATCGAGGCTAACTATTCATCGTAAATATAGACAAATTTTTCGAACAATTCCACAAATATACGATATCCTGTCTATTCACTATAACCATCCACACTAATGTAACAAAGGCTAGCAACTAGTTCAAAATGACGAAAGCTAAAATGGTACAAAGTCAAGAAGGCAATATCGTTCATTTTGCGCACAATCGCAAGATACTAAGCGTACCTCAGCTGCAAAGATGGACACATAACATAGAGTGTTTAAGAACAGGTAAAACGAACAATACACTATTCGACATACCAGTTAATTTTGTCTTCGTTATGTCGAACAGGCACTTCGTCATACTCAGGCACTTGCTAAAATCAAGCCAAACAGTATGTATTACTTTAAAATAATACGCTTCTATCCTCTCACATTACGCATGTTATTTTTAGAGCTCTATTGTGACGATTGGGTTTGTTTTGTGCAATCAATAAAGTTTGTGTTTTGTAGTATTGCCAAAATGAGCTTCTCAAGCTAAACCAAAACCTGTAAATCTTCAACCATTTTTTCCAATGCAAAACGTTTTACTGTTTTTCACTGCTTTTACAATCATGGCCAGAAATTAGTGCAAAATAATCGATCGGACTAAACAAAATTTCGATCGATATCAGGAATGCAAATATGAAAGACTCGATGACTGAAATAAGTACAGAAAGAATAACACTCTTCGAAAGTACAGTCACGGAAAAAATTTTAGTGCACAAAACACCGACGCGCAATTACGTCCTCCGGCGCCCGTATGCATCGGCGTCCAGGTGCGATTGCGTTGGTTTCCCTCACCGTCTGCTTTAGCATGCACTTATTCTTGTACGTCAATGTACGAAATCTCTGGCAGATGCTTGCGTTACGGTCTATCGAAACTATATATCAACAGGAAAACATAAATTTATAATAGACTCAAAGTGCTGGCAGATTCAATATTTACATTAATATTTGATCTTTAACAAAATCGGCTTTTCAACACTGTGTCGATGTTACGTACTCGATGTACAAATGTGTACGTGTACTTGGCTTTTAGAAAAAAACGTACCATAAGTTTAGCCTTGTTCACATTCTAACATATCATACTTGCCAAAATTTTCCCTATGTTCGTCGCCCCCTTTCCCCAAATACTTAAATCAAAACTTATACTGAATACATACGTGATTCATTAATCCCTCAAAATCCATGTTTCAATAAACTCAATATCCTTAAAAACTAACTGCTACCACTAAATATTAAAACATTGTAGCAGAGCCTGTTGTACAACAATTACAAGCACCTAAAATAATGGCCCCTCCATTCTGTCGGAGGGGCCGTCCAACCTGGCTAATCCGCCGCCCCACTCGTCAAAATCCCCTTATATTCATACATGCTCATTTTAATTCAATTCAGATTAGCCATAACATACATAATACAAAGAAGGGGTGGGGGCAAGTGCTGTATGCACACCAAACGCAACAGTGAAATAAAATAATAGATATTACAGCTACAATTCAAATCCACTGGTCAAACTAGATTTATGAGAATTACCGTAAGAATGCTGAGCAAATCTTCGAAGGTTGACGCTGGTGATATGCGATCGCGTAATAATTTTACGCTATAATGTTTCAGATAGTAATACGACGCAATGCGACCGAGATTAGTTGAAGATATTACACGATTATCCTTAAAACAAACAATATCCAATGATGGACATAGCCAAAAGCCGAGATACTGATAGCTAGTGTTAACATTATGAACACATCACGTTCTAGCCGAAATCGGACATCAATATTTCGCTTGACATAGAATAAATAATTATTCCAACTATTTGTGAAACTTTATTTTTCCAAAGTTTACAACAAATTAAGAAAGTACCAGCTTAGAGCACGAGCATAATAAACAATAACGACCTGCTACTTTCACTAGTAAGACGCAAATTCAATTAATGTAACTAGTGAACAACATTCAAACATTGGGTGGTCCGAACTAGAAATTGTACTTTAACTCAGCAAAGAGTAATTGTAACTAAAGCTAGCCAAATATAGCACAGAAAGAGCAAATGCACCGGGTAACCGATGTAGCCAGGTCGGATTTCAGAAACAGATCTGTACAGCAGATTACTTCGTTACTATAACCTTACATAAAAAATATTTTAATATAATTCACCTCTTAATACTCCTTGTAAATTGGTAAGATACTTACAGATTTCTCTCGTAGACGTCAAAATATGCTTTTAATTCCCCACCTACGTCATTGTACAGGCAATCATCACATATCCTAATCCCACTAAATGCTATAGTTTTATTACCGACCTAGTTGCTAGTTTAAAAATGTCATAAAAATAATATCTAATATTTTGATTAGATCTATCTATCCGATTTTACATGAATGTACGTCATTTTTCATCTTAACCGCAGCTCTAATACGATATTTGAAAACAAAATTGCTCTCTACAATTCTACTATTATTATACTATAAACAAGATGCAGCGCCGGCATGATACTATGTACGCCCAGAGTTGTAGAGAGGAGTAAAGCAGCAAAATAACTTCGTTTCGGTCAATATTATTAAATTATTTTTGGAACTTCGACACTGCCTCAATCCGCTTAGAACATATTAGCGAACCAAATATTTAAAAAAACACGGCAATAACGCTAACTTACCTCCATAACTTCAATGCAATACGATGACTGCAACTGGAAAACAGCACTATCGACAATACCGGTCAAATATCGGTTTAAATGTTCCACATCTGCAGTTTCCAAATCGTAGTAGCTATAAAGTGTATGTAAAGGTTTTAACATAGTGCATCCAGATTGACACTTTGTTTTTCTGGGTGCAAGCGGACCTATTTTAGGGATTCAGTGAATACTAACAAGCTATGACTACTAATTGAAACGGCGGAGTTTCCACTGAGGGCGCTAGGGGGGGAATCGTGAAAATTACTTTTTGTGTGTTTCTGCCACGAATAATCCATCTTCTGGTTGATGGATTTCGATAATTTTTAATCGATAGCAAAATGATAGCGATATGTCATCTAGTAAAACGCGAAAAGCTCCGACCCCATTTTCTGGGTCAAAACGGTAAAAAACAAGATTTCAAGGTTCTTTGCCAAATTTGGTCATACGAGTACCAGTTTTTTGTGGCCCAAATCTAGAAACATAGGCTTCGTATCGAAAAACCGATACCGCCAAACAGAATAACCTTATCGACATCTACAAGTTTGCTAGGTGACCACTACCTGGGCCTCTGTGGACCTGAACATGGTTCCTCGACCTTTTGCCATAAATATTGTTTTTTCAAATTGCAGTGTGTTTTTGCCGTGCAACGAGTGTATATTTGGTTATCAAACACACTAAATACGATGCTTTTGATATCTACAGTCCAACTTCACCACATTATACCTTTTCATGGCGGAGTTTCATTGCCTGCACGGCATCAATAATTGCCTATATATAAGTTTTCGATTGCTATGCCTACAATCGATTAAAGCGCTGCTGGGACAGAACATCACAATGCACCACCACTATGTCGACTGAAACAACTATGCTGGTGACGATTGCTGTGGCTGTGACGGGTGGAATCACTATGCTTGTGCTAAATTCGCGCATCTCGACGTGTGTGTAAATAAACGGATCGCGCATCTCGACATTGTGTATCATGGCTTACGTTAAACCCCGCTTTAATCTAACGATTAAAGCACAGAAAACGGCATCAATGATCGACCGCGGTACGAGCATAAAAATTTTTTACAAAATTACAAGAACAAGACTAACTGCGCTGTCGACTGCACTCAAGGACAGTACATATGCCGTGAAGAAGCTCTCTACCACGGGACCCACAATCTGCTTCCATAATCATTGGCGTCAAAGTTAAACGACTCCGACGTCGTAATGTTTGTCTCGACCGTGGTCCAGTGCCGCAAACTCAGTAATTAACTCCTAACTGCACAACCGTCCAGACTCAAACGGCGTTTTACCCGTCATTCAATGATTCACCAGGATAGACGCCAGCTTGCCGCTCGTCAAGCGCAGCTTTCAAAGGCTGCACCAGCGAAAATACTAAACTGGTACGTAAGTATACTGAAATAGACTAATGACTTGAAATATACTAGCTAGATAGTATACTGAAATACTCTAGCGATACTATAACAAATAATTTAAACTGACTTTTGGGTTAGTTGCAATTAATTTAAACTGTTGGTCCAGTTCACTCGACACAAGAAGATTCCGAAACTGAAATTTCTGCTACAACGAATAAATTGCTCTCTGCAGTTGGACAACACACTGCTATGTACGTGTTTCAATGCTCGTAGTCATCTAATCAGCTGCTCGAACCGTTCTGCCAAAATGCGATCAATTTATTCAATATTACCGTTACAGAAACATGACTAAAAATGATTTATTCCAAACTACTTGATATACTCTGATAATGCGATCAATTCAATATTACCGTTTATACAGAAACATGACTAAAAATGATTTATTCCAAACTACTTGATATACTCTGATAATGCGATCAATTCAATATTACCGTTACAGAAACACGAGTAAAAATGATTTATTCCAAACTACTTGATATGCTCTGATAATGATAATAAGTCGAATTGTTCGAAGGTATAGACAATATTCCAAAAGGTGGTGGTGTTGCACTCGTCGTCAGCTCATATTTGAAATTTCTTGAAATTCCAAGTAGTCTTTTAACGCAAAATATTGATGTTATACGCATGCACAGATTTGTTATTACCATCAAGATATCGACTAATACGTTGTTATCGAGTTCCTAGTAATGACCCTGATTAATTACATCGGCAGCATCGTCCAAAAGCCCCGTTACTTACAATTTTTCCAACAATAACTTCTTGATATCACCACCTCGGAAACTAGCGAGCTACAGTATGCTAAAATCCCGTAAGTCGACAAATAATTTTATCTAAAGTTATCACTTAATGGTGATACAACCTATCTCTGAAGCGAAGCGGTTTTAGAGCACAAATCATGTGATTTTAGTTTCATGCTTTTTTCTTGGCTGGTCCCGCAATAAAGGGTTGTTCAACACAACGTAAATAATGTACTAAGGTGTTTTTTGTACAAAGCATTTTGGGCTATCGTGTATAACTAAAGTGCTACACGCAGCCGTAAAGAAAAACTATAGCCCCTAATAATATTGTAATGTATTGATAAACCATTAATAAATCCAAACAGGCAAGTTCGCCGTATGGGACATGGCATGTGCCAAGTCCAGAGTTACTGACATATCATTACCTATTATATGTATGTACAACAGTCTCCAATTATTTACATATTTCTGCCTGACTGTGTACAAACAAAATCTGCATATTTTTTCTCGCCACTATAATTGCTCTGTTTCTTTGAGTAGGTTTTAATAAACAGTTTGCTTAGGCGTAAATTACGGTCTCCGTTTTTCGCTGTGAGGCATCTATCACGAGATACAGGTTGCGAAAAATAGATACTCGGATGTCTATATTTAAAAATGTGACATTTGACCCCTTTGGGGCCCCATCTTTATCCGAAAGACGTTTTCTGCGGGTACAGCGTCTAATGAAAAGACATAAATACACTGACTTTGTCATCACATAAAAAATTGCGGAGATTCATCTATCCATACGGTGATGAACCTCCAAAGACGGACAAAACAGAAATTTTTCACATTTTTGCCGATAGCAAAGCTATCAATAGCAAAAATAGCAACGCGTTACTCGCCCCGCCTGAATAGATTTAGAAAATTTTGTATTTAGTTGAACATGGGTTTCGGCCCAGTGAGGGGCGTACATAGGGGAAATCTCACGAACCGGTTGTGATTTGGAAAGTGGGTGTTCCCCACCTCATTGTGAAGAGGCCATGGGTATTACAGCATTCTCGTAATAGCATATTCTTTAACGTGACCATATATACTATGCATATTTACGATTATAATATAATACAAAAGTAAAAAGGTGTCAAGCGACATCATCACCAATTTTGGGATTATGACTTTATCTTATAGATGAGTACGAGGCAAATAATATGATCCAGTCAGCTAAGTGCCAACATTAATATTATGATAGTTATAACGGAAAGCGTCATAGCACATTTTTACTCTAGTAAATTGGTTGAAAGTAAAAAGGAGCTATGCGACATTCTATGTCGCTTGCACCATAAGCACAATTTTGCTTCGTAACTGGACAAATAAGTAAAAAGGAGCTAAGCGACAGGGCATGGCGTTCGGTTTTTTACTTTAAGAGCAATCAAACTGTTCTGCATACAAGCCCCATTCTTGTCACATAGCCTTTTCAGTGCTACTTAAAATAGTGAAATACCAGCGTATTGTTGGTGACCTATGGATCACCAAGAACACGGTTGAAATTCTGAAATGAGTGGATTGAGTTGAGATGAGAGAAGGTTGTGTATGACGCACTTAGTCCATCCGGTTGGCTTTGGCTACACCAAAGCTGGTTACTACCCGGTCGGACGTTGACAATAGTCATTGGAAGATCATAATCATTATAACAGATGCTAAAATGAGCAGATAAGTCTTGTGTCACATAATGTTATGTGTGCCGTATTGAGTCCATCCGGCTGGCTTTGACTAGAACAAAGCTGGTAACTACCCGGTCGGACGTTGACAATAGTCATTGGAAGATGATAATCATTATAAGTGATGCTAAAATGCGCAGATAGGTCTTGTGTCACATAATGTTATGTGTGCCGTATTGAGTCCATCCGGCTGGCTTTCACTAGACCAAAGCTGGTAATTACCCGGTAGGACGTTGACAATAGTCATTGGAAGAGATTATAACCATTATAAGTGATGCTAAAATGACCAGGTCTTGTGTCACATAATGTTATGTGTGCCGTATTGAGTCCATCCGACTGCTTTGACTACACCAATTAATATTAAATTAGGTTTTAAATAATTATAAGAAATGATTAGGCATTGCGTTTGAGAACTGATGGTTTAATGCAGAATTTCTACCTGTTAGGGACGGAAAATCTGATTCAGGAATAGAAATCTGTAAGGAAATAGCCAACACATGAACTTTATGACTGGCTTATGGTCTTATACCAGCCAGGCTTTATGGTTTATAATGTGCTTCGCTTATGCCTATTACGTACTTTATGTTTATTCCATCAGTTGCCACATAATATAGACTAAATGTGATCGCCAGAGCCGCGCAAACACCGTAAGAAATTTTAAAATTCATTAAACTCCTTTCACGCAGTAGTTTTTTGGCGACCAACTTTTGTATTCTGTTTGCGGAACATGTATTTATATGCATTTGTATACGTTGATACAATAATTTTTAGCAGATGTATTTTAGTTTTTTATAATGTCACTACGAAATTTCAAAGAAGGCGATATAGTTTGGGTTAAATATTAAAAATATAGTCCTTGGCCTGGCATAATAGTTAGCTCGGCGGATGTTCAAGGCTCCTCAAGGTTAACTATCAACGGATTTCGTGGTTTCCTTGTCACACCACGTCGTTTGTTGATCTTACCAACGAAAAAATCGAGTAGAATCTTTTGCTGATCCGAACACAACACGCTATTTTACCAAAAAGAATGGACTATAATCTGCGGTGCTGTGTGTTTCGGAATACGCACATTATTATGGTGGACGTTATGCGCAATTGTTTTCAATTTTGAAATAGCTACTTAGCGATGACGATATTTACAGTACTCAGGTGTTCAATTATGGTGACGTCCCGACGTCTGACAGCAAACAAAACAGCGTTAGTGGAACGTTTAAAAAAGTGCAAATGGTTAGCAGCTCAGAAAGTAGCGACGATGGCTCTGATAGCTCAACTGAGGATCCAACGTACGCTCAGCACAGTAAACGCAGCCGTTATTCCGATGTTACAGCAGATATTGTTAAGCAGCTTGAAGCGCAGAACACTCAAGCTATACCTGCCATTGTGCACCAAGTGATGGAACATATTATCACGGTAGTTGAATTGGAAGGACGCGAATTCCGCTGTCGACGACGGATGCGCAATATAAGTAAGAAGGAATTACGCCAAGAATTAACGAACAAAGGTATGCCTCACACAAACCGCCTAGGAGTACACATTCCAGCTCATCATGTAAATGGGTATCTTGCAACTGTAAGAATTCCTGTTCGGACGTAAAAATGGAGCATCGTCGCGCCATTTACAAAGCCTTCCGTGAGCGCGACCACGCGAGTGAACAGTCTTTCATAGTGAAACACGTCAACAAACGACCGGTAAAGCGTCACCGAACGAAGGATAACTCAACCCAGAAAAGTATACATACGAGTACTACCTAACTGTCAACGGCAATGATAGAATGGTATGTCAACAAATTTTCTGCAACACTCTTGACATATCGAAAAATCGCGTACACAACTTGCTGAGTAAGCCTGAAGCTGAGCTCGGAATTGCTGGTTTGGATCGACGTGGAAAGCACAGATGTGGCTTAAACACTAGCGACAAACGGCTGAAGATATTCGAAGTTTCATCAAAGATTTGGCAAAACAACAATCACATTACGGTAGAGCGAAGTCCCAGCGTCAATATTTGCAGCCCAGCCTCAGTATACCGAAGTTGCATGCAGAGTATAAACGATGTGTACAGCAGCCCGTTTCTCAAGAAGTATTTTACAACATTTGGAGCACCGAATTCAACATAGGCTTCGCTCCGCCTAAAAAAGATGAATGTGATGAATGTCATAGTTTCAATATAATGACACCAGAAGAGCAGCAAATAGCAATAAATCGAGAGTGTCAATATGCACATGTGCGTAGACTGAAGCAGGCGTTTGATGGTAAACGCGAAGACACAGCTATCGCAAAGTGTCCCGAAACTCGCGTCGTCAAGGCAACATTTGATATTTTGGAAAAAAATCTTGGTCACTCCGTGCACCGCTGTGTCTAATATGTATTATCGTAGAAAACTGTCCACGTTTAATTATACAATACAGAATAATGCGACGACGGAGTTAGCGTGTTTTGTATGGAATGAATCTGTTGGTCGAAAAGGATCTGCTGAAGCCGCATCAGCTTTGTTTTGGTGGCTACGTGCATTATCAGAGGATATCCGGAAAGTTGTGTTTTATAGTGACACAGCCAGCGGTCAGAATAGGAATCAAGCGATCGCGGCAATGTTTTTGTATCATCTGGCAACTACCGACTCAAGTCTGGATACGATAGTACACAAAGTAAGAATGTTATACGTAGGGGGCGGAAGCAGTATTGGTCTTCTCAACAAAATTACTTATCGTGGTATACAAACTAGACCCATCATTTAGCTCAGAGAAACAGCCATGATTTTATTCGAACTTAGGACACGGTTTGTAGTAATAAGATGGTGATTTGCACGTAGTAGTTTAGTTACAACACGAAAAGCTATGGTGGCTTTCACTAGTTAATTACGGGTTATACAAATAAGTTCGAAGCTATCCGTTGCACATTCTCTCAGATTACTTCGAAGCCGCGCAGCAGCAGTGTATAATTAATGTTGGGAATTACCTAGGGCTAGAAACCTAACGGTTATAGTAGTAACAATGTTTTAACTAAATTCTCTGTAGATTTATAGCATTTATTGAAACGAACTTTGTACCGCAGCGTTTCTGTACGGTTTGAGCTTTAGTGTTAATTTATAATCTTTGTTCTTGTGTAATATGGTTGCGTTTAGTTTACACTTAAGCAAACACACAGCATCTAACGGAAATTTGTCTGGTGATCTGGTCTCAGTTTGCAGCACTATAAATTTGTCTCTAATGACTCAGTTTTGTAAAACAATGTGGCATTTTGTAGCGCTATTGTGTAGAACAATGATTTACTAATATGATTCGTTTACGTTTGCGTTCGTTAATAGTTCAAAACATAATTACTTGTGAATAGTTACGCATGGCAATCCTATTAACAGCAATATACGGGCCTCTCTTACTACTTTACTTAATAATAGTTATTACTGGATACCAGTAATATTTTGAAGATGATATTGTGCCTGTGTGTGCTATAAACTTCTAAAGTACATTTGGGCAATAGTAATTTTAGTTCATGGAACCGGGGCACTCTCACATGGAGTGTGATAACGCACATGCGATGATCGAGTAAAGCGCTAGGAATCGCAACATTTATGTGCCTGATGATTGGATAAATATTATGGAGGAGCATCGCTACAGGGCCGTGGAGCCCTTGATAACAGGTTGGTTGAATTTTCCCGATTACACTAATCGGTAGCTGCGCAATAATGCGATTATTGATAAAGGAGGGACTGTCAACTGGCTCAAACTGAAAACCATGGTGTATTCTAAGCTAGATTTACGATCATTATTCATGAAATACGAAATTAACGAGATGGAAGTCCCGACAAATATGTATGACGTCCCGCGCTTTAAGATATCACAGAATAAACTGAGAGATCTAACGATAGCGGATAAATACCTTCCACGTAGTTCACGGCAGTTTTACCAAAATTTGGCCGCCTACCCTGACGATAATGATAGCGACGATGAAACGGATGCTTGACTAGATGTAAGTACAGTTTCAAATGTTTATACTTACCTTAGACAAACATTCTGATAAAAATTGGCGATAAATCTTACAAACTCTGAGTAAATCTTACAAATACTGTAAAAGTAAATTTCTTAACCGAATATTGTAATTTTTTTAACATAGCTACGTTAAAAGTAAAAATGTACCAAACGACAGCCCGTTTTGCGTTTTCTTAGTAAGGGAGCAAGCGTAAATATATGTTTCACTTGTGCACTCAAAGCTCTTGTCCGAGTTGTTAGACCGCTGTACGAACAACGGTCAACAACTGTAGTCGACTCCGAACCGTGGGGGCGCCATACCTCGTACCCATGGGACAATGGGTCGCAGAGCAAAACCAACACTGGTACTGAGTTTCCTATATCCGAAAACTAGCAAATGAGACTTTTCAGCCGCCCAGGACGTCAGAACAAATTTTCGAATTTGGGGTCGTGGAACCGCGAGGGTTCCATATCTTAAACCCATAACTCCAGAACCTGAGCCTTAATCGACAAAACAAAAAGAGGCATCGGCATTTATCATTTTACTACGAAATAAAACCAACCACACAAAAAAATTCGAAAGTTAAGAAATAAATAATCTTGCTTTCGTGAAGGGTTGGCTGGGCATCGCATGAATAAATTTGGGTTAATGTTTAGCAGCCGTCGTTCCATGCTTATGTTCTATAGTCGTTTTGACTTTAGCTACCTCGAAATACCAATTTAACGGAAGCAAATGCGGTTAATCTCAACATCAACACAAACATTACTAAAATAACATGCAGATTTGCAAGAGGAGAACAGCCATATTGACATAGAAGATCAAAACACACCGAAGACATATAATGGTTATGGGCGTAGTTGTCTTAATGCCAAATGCTAATAATGTTACTGAGCTTAGCCGCACAAAATTATTATTATTCTAAAGCCATAGTACACAAATACCGGACTAATGAATGCACACACTTTATGTCACAATAGTTGATCTTGTGATTAAGTAAAATATTTAACCAGTGACGCAGTTAAAAATGAATTGTCTCGGACATGGCGAAAACACAGCAAAAATGCCCTGGGCTATACGTTCGCTGAAAATTTTGCCAGGAGGCATGAACCGAGGGTTTCCCTGGTTCGGAACCGTGGCGCCCGAATTTGGTAGGGGCATTTTGTCAAGGATAAACGGTTAAAAATCGTGTCAGAAATACTGTCAAAACGCTTTTAATGGAGAGAAAAGCGATTTTAAAGCAAATTTCGACAAAAGTTGCGAAATTTTTGGCTTCGGGAAGGAATTATAATACAAATTTTGATGAAATTTAATGTACTTTTAAAATTTTGCCAGGAGGCATGAATTGGGTCCCGAATTTGCTAGGGGCATTTTGTCAAGAGACAAACGGTTAAAAATCGTGTCAGAAACAGTCAAAACGCTTTTAATGGAGAGAAAAGCGATTTTAAAGCAAATTTCGACAAAAGTTGCGAAATTTTTGGCTTGAGGAAGGAATTTTAGTACAAATTTTGATGAAATTTTATGTACTTTGGTCCGACTGGACACAAAAAAAATTGCCAAGAGGTGATGAACCGGGGAGGGGGAGCCTAAAATTTTGCCAGGAAGCACGAGCTGGGGGAACTCGGTTTTTCTCAGGGTGCAAGTTGAAAATGCCAGGGGCCCACCCCTCCACCCAATTTGGAGCCCAGAAGCCCATCCTTATATTTCGTTACGGTAAATTGTAGACACGCACAGTTAAATTTTACTTGGAAATTTAGAATAACATTGCACATTGTCTAACAAATGTAAACGAAACCGCAAAAAATTAAATTTATACTTTATTATTGTAACACAATTAACCTTGGATTCTGCAACAGCCGCCGGAAGAAATACGTCCACGTTAAATAGTCCATGGCTTCTTGTTTGGAATTTACTGTGCCAGCGACAATCTCAGCATTCAAATGATCCGGCAGTACTTTTAACAAACTGAAACAAGGCCGTCGAAGAAATATACTTTTACGCGTGAGTTGCAGTCCCGGCCAAATATATGTGCAATCGAAAACGATCGAAATCGCAATCAATGGAATTTTCGTTTAATCGCAATCGATCGAAATCGAATGCAAAATCGCAATCTATCGAAATCGATGATAATTGAAATTTCATACATTTGAAATTTAGTTGAAACAAAACGAAATTAGTCGAAATTTCGTTTAATTGACATCGATCGATTATTTTGCACTTAAAGTACGCGCCAGAAATGACCGAAGAATTTAGAGCGGGCGAGTTCGATCAAGTCCCGAACGAGTGCGTAACTGATTAATAATAAATTCTATTTTAAAACAAATTTATTTCGAGCGAGTCTAGGGCGAGCGACAGTCATATTTGAGGGGTACTGTTAATGACTATAACTTTAGATGGGTAAACATGGGTTGTTCTGTCATCATGTCAGTTGAAGATCTTAAACTTCATGTCCATCCCTATTTTCTACTATTTTTTCTTACGTTCGCAGTCGCGATTTGTATTAAAGTGTTACGTGGGTGCTGTTCACGGTTAACATTTTTTAAGAAAATTATCACCACCATTAATTATTAACTGACCGCGATGATTTACAAAACGTTGATGCATCAAGTATCTTGATCGCGCGCTTTTACAGTCATTTTGCGGCCGTGACTGAAGCTGACGAATTCAGCAGGTCTTTTACGAATGCACAATAACAGGAAATCCGGAAACGCACGCGTACAAAAATTGCGTTCGTAAATCACGAAGGCCCTATTCGCGGTTTACTGCGTTTACCGATGCCAGAATCGCCGAGAATACGAATTTTAGCAAGATTCAGATTCTGGTAACAAAAACATGGCGTAAGCGTATAAATGACCGATCCCATTAGTACATAAAATTTTGACGATATTGTTTGTCAATTGGTCGGGTTTCATAAAACTAGTAACCCGCAAGCGAGGGCGAAACGGAGCGAGTGTGGTTTCATTTTTAAGTTATCATTTTGTTTAATACCTGTAACAGGCTGTGTTTGGTGTATGTCTGTATATACCAACCTAAACCCTCTTGAAACAGGAATCCATTGAAAATCCTAAAACCTCGTCGATCCCAAACCATCCAAAACAACTGACAACGCATCAAGTATTTGTGCTGGTCTCCTGGTATACTCCTTGTGGATAACCAAGCCACCATATTCAGCCTACCGAAGACAGACTATATTCTAGAAAGCTTGGTGACTGACCGTAAACCCACTGAAAATCCATGAAAAGGCATGAAATATGCTAGATGGAATCTAGATAACCAAATCATTGTATTCATCATACCGGAAAACCTATATAGACCACTCTTGATGCCCTGCGCACAATACATTATCAGACATATGAAAACACACATTTAAAAAAATTGGGTTCGTCGACCATGAAACCTTATTTATAATGAAGTCAAGTCGAACTCAGATAGGAGAACCATCGTATCCGGAATGCTTGACAATATAATATATCTATATAGATAGACACATTGTGAGGTAATAACGCAAGCTATAATACTGCGAATTCTGAAAAAAATTGCTTTTTTCTGGCAAATGGTCTATGAACCATATTCGGGCCCACAGTGCCAGAGGGAGTGGTGCCACAAAGAAAGTCGTAATCAGCAAAGTTGTAGATCTCGATGAGCTGTCTCGGAATGGTCTCTATTTTTCGAAGCAAAGCCTGTGTCGCGACGAGATAAGGGTTGCGAAACACTGGTACTCGTATGGTCTGATTTGGCAAAGACCTCTTAAAAACCTGTTTTTAGATATTTTGACCCAGACGATGGAGCCGAAGCTGTTCACGTTCCACTAAACGGCACATTCTCGTCACTTTTTCTATCGAAAACAAATACCAAAATCCATTCATCCAAGATAAGTTATGAATGACAGAAGCAGATAAAAAAACAAATTTTCAAGACTTTCCATTTACGCACCCAGTAAAAACTCCACTCGTTTCGCTCGCTCAGTTTCATTAAACAAGTGCGCTAAACAGCATAGAAGAATAGCTAGTAACGTTAAAATGAAGTTGTTAATACAATTTTATCAAATCATACCCATACGCTTAACGTTAATTTGATCACAATGGCAAGCAAATTACGTCATTACACGGCTTCAATGTTTGAAACATATTATAATTGGACACAGCAGTTTTGCAAACCTTGACTCAACAGGGAACGGTTCATAGATGAATTTTTTGTAAAAATCTTTCTTCGCGCTGTCGACAAAAACACAAGCGACACCTTGATCGTCGAACTGCGGCCGGCCAGCACGTCCCATCATTTGCAGAACGTCTGTTAAATAGAGAAAACATCTACGTACCTTTGCAATGTTATATTTATTTTTGCAACCTAGGTTTTTTTGGGTCCACAGGTGGGTCTAGACCCAAATGTTTTTACGTGGACCCAAGCTGGACCCAGGGCAGTTTCGGCTTTGGAGACATATGATTTGCAAATAAATTCTATTCAAAATGCAAGCTTTTAGAAGTTCGTGCTTACATGTGTACATAGTTGCTTACTGCTGGTTTCATGAATGGCCGCGGCAGAGAATAATTTATGTATTTGTAATAATGTAAAATTGCGTTTCGTACATACGTTTCGTTATTGTGTAAAAATCCTCGAGCCAAAAATTGTAAATCTGGACCCAAAGTTTAAGGTCTGGACCCCAAAAAAAGTTGCTAGACCCAGGGTCCGTTTTGAAAAAACTCTGTGCAACTGAACAACAATAAAGCTATATATCATATTAATCAAACAATAATACATTATATTATTACACCGTAATGAATATGGCATTTTTTATGTACAATCAATGCAACACCGTGAGTATATTCGTCCTCCGTCATATATCTCATACCAAATAACACGTGTGAAATTATCATAAAACTTGGCTGCAGAAAATAACACAATCTGTCGAACTTTTAAGTTTTTAGAATTTTGAGCTAAACTTTTAAAGAAACTTGAAGCTTAACACATCCTAACACTGTAAGACCTTAACCAGTTGCTAATATTTTGCATATGTTGCGATAAACCTTAATTTTTGAGATAACATGCATCGATTAGTGAGAAATTTTTTGTTTCCCTTCTTGACAATTGACCTTGTCAGGATCTAATATGAAAAACTGTAACTTACGCAAGACCTGTAATAGAAAATCAAGACTACTCTGCAAAGAAGCATTAATGACACTGTATTTATAAACAGAAACTTGAGCGAATGTAACCTACAGTATCCGCTAAAAATGACTCTCGCTCGCTAGCTACTCGCTCGAAATAAATTTGTTTTAAAATAGTATTTACTATTAATTTAAATAGTTGCGAAATCTCGGGCGAGTCACGCGCTCGCGACTCCCTCGAACTCGCTCGCTCGAAATGCGACGGCCATTTTTGGCGAGTACTGTACAGTATGGTACTTCACAACTCCAAGTACTGCCACGGCCAAAAATAAGGGCACAAAAACGAACGTAGCACTGTTCGATAGAAAACAAATGTTCGAATGTTCGCTTTTGCAGTTCCACTCTTAAGCGTTCCTCATTCGTTTTGTATTACTTATTTTTAGCAGCATATTCCTCTCCGAAACCGATTGGTAAAATTGACTCCACCAAGGGTACAGTTTCACATTATGAACCCTGTCAGCTAAAAACGTCCATAAATTAACCTGTTATCGGAAAGTCTACATATCGCTTCGTTTTGCCATCATAATACTCCGTTCCTTTAACGATCACCAAATGTGCCGGAAAGTTGACACCCCATGCCAAAGTGGCTGTCGCAATAAGTATCTGAAAAGCAACTTCAGTCACAAAAACAGTATCCCGAAAGTCTCCAATCTAATTGAGTTCACCTCCCATGAGCAAACATTTGTCATCAGCCACAACATTATAATGGATCGTCAATGAATAATTACTTTAATATTATGCTTAGCTGAAAAAGAACAGAAGCTTAGTTAGTTACACTGAAAAGACCAGATAAAAGAAATACGAACTACACGATAGATTGCATTCTGTCACCAAGAACAGCACGGCAAAGTAACATCCTTGATACTTCAGATATCAAATAACGAAGCTAATTTGGTTGAACACTACATAGATGAAATAACTTTATCCGTTAACAACTAGGATTTTGTTCACTGTGACATTCGATCAATACGCATACAACACAACTATTCATTACGAACATAAAACGACGTTCTACAACATGTTAGATTTTGGCAGTTAAGAATCAAATGACGATATATTTGCTAAATACCTGAATTTTTTGGTTCACAAACAGTTCTTCAACAAGACGGCGATCGTTCTCGTGTAGACCCGCATGATGGATACCGATCCCGAACGACATACATAATCTCAGATGTTGATCCTTTACTTGACTCCGCAGTAGATTATCCATCTGAGAATAATTTAAATATAACAAAGTTTTTTCGTATAATCTAGGCAAGACAAAAATTTAACTGGGTGCACGACCTGAGGGAACCGCCGAAATTCCCGACCTCCGCCCCTCCGTAGGCCTGTGCACATCATTGTCATAATACTACATGTACTGGGTTCTCCAAAATCCGAAATTATATCTAAGGGAACCGACCTGAGCCCCGGTTTCCCTGGGGGCCCTCCCACTGTTAAGTACTTTAACTGTCAGAAAACGTCAAAAATGTGTAATTTGACAACTAATTTTAACTTAACTTACTTAACAAAGCGAAATGTTAGTAATTTTTAGCCCCGAGGGGGAAATTTGGGATTTTTTAGCCTAAATTGGAAAAATCGCATACGTTTTGATGCACCAAATAAAATTATTTTTAGCGGGGCAAGAAAGAACTTGGGGACCTAGGTGGCCTTGAACTGGGAGAGGCCAAAATTTACCTGGGAGCATGAACTGGGGGAGCCTGGGGAAATCAAATACCTAAGCCACCCTCGTGTAGAACCAGCTTGGTGAAATCAAAATACCTAAGACGCCCTCCGTGTAGAACCCAGTTTTAAACACAATGAATTGATAACTTTCAACACATTTAAAAATTATAAGAACCTTATTTTTCCTTTGTTTTAATAGTAGAGTAACTTCAGAAGACCATTTCTGATTCGAGTTGTTCCTTTTAATATTTACAGTTTCGGTTGCACAATGATGTACACATATCCGTCATAATCAACATTATCATCATTTTCGCCTGCTAGAAGCAGACAGCATAAATACTTTATTATAATGTCTCATCAATATCCGAAAATAATAATTATACAAAAAGAAGAAATTACTTGTTGGCTTTCGTTACCTCAATTTCCGGCATAGTTAGCCACATTTTTGGATTGGTTTCAGCAGCTAGATAAGTGATTAGATCTAGCGCAGTTAAACGCGTTTGACGTCGAGACGAAACGAAAATTAGTACCGGCTTTGTTGGCGAAAACGTTTTTATGGCTAAAAATTTTATACCCAAATCACTATAATTATCGAGATTACAAGCTCAGAAAACACAGCATACCGACACAGCTAGCCCCGTACAGCACCGACAAAAACAGAAATATATGCCTCATTCACGAGAGGCCGCGAAACTGCTTCTCAGAAAAGCGCATTGCAGAAACCACCGACCTCGAAATCTGACAATGACAAAGTAGTTAGTCACCGCTGGATTATATCACCATCGAATTGGGCTGACAAGGACATAAAATGCCACATTTCGCAGTTGTCCGTATTCCTGACATTTATTTTGTGTTTTAGAGAAATGCAAAATTTTTGAAAGCAAACAAAATCCATGCAAATTTTTAAAAAGACCAAAATTAATCTCATCCACAAGAGAAACTTGTTTCCTTTTTGTGTGATTGTTTTTCTTTTGCAGTTGTTTTATACAACGTACGCTAACAAATTATGAACTTGTAGCACAAACAAACTCTTGCCAAAGAAGTTCTATAATGCAATTTATGACTGATTAGTGCTTAGAATTTGTACGTTATTAAACCAATGTTCTCTGCCGATGTCACTAATGCACAAATTTCAGTTGCAAAGGACCTTTAGGCATACGCTTTTGTAATAAAACTACTGTGTTAGCTAGAAATGGATGTTCTAAGTTCAATGTTCGTTTGAAATTTATTCAAAAGAGACTGGAATCTCGTTCCAGAGGTATTCGAACTTATTTCCAAAAAAAATTACATTTTGTCAATTTTTCCACTTTCGTCTGTTCCTGCGAAAACTGATTAACAATCATTTCTCGCAAGATGGCTTCTTTCACGAACCCTCGCAGACCGGAGGAGGGGTACGAAATGGCGCCCCCTCTCCTGAAAGGAGGATGCAAAAACTGGGGGAGGGGCATTAAATGGGAAACAACTGTACAAAAATGAACGATTTTGTTCCACGTTTTGTGGAGCATAAAATCGAAAAAAGCTGCGAAAACCTTAAAAACGAACGTCTTTCGCGACCATTTTTGGTGCTAAAAATCGAAGAAGGGGCCTTCTCAGGGTGGCGTCGGGAGGGGGGTGGGCGGGGAGATGGAGCCGAATAGCGGCCGCCATTGCTTGCAGAAGCCAGGCAAGTATTATACTGTAAAGTATCGTGTGCACATGGAAACCATTATGGTGACTTAAACAATGGATTGCATAGCGGTATAATAGCTGTACCATCATTAATTGAAACCCAAATTAGCAGTACAAATATACTGTCGCGATTGCTAAAAATCAAATAATGAACCAATGAATTACCGTTAAAAGCAGGTTTATTCATAGCAGCCATCCGTGGACAATAATGTTTTCCAGAAAATCCTTGAACGTGTGCTTCTAGAGGCACCGGACGCACAGCAGATTTGAAATTGTACAGACCGATCTACAGTATGGAATACATGTAAAAGAATCCTGATACACAGAAGTATATATCTTAGCAAACGTCTCATACGTCAGATTGTGTTTTAACAGCCAAAATGTACGAAAATTCCTTTTGAATATATGTTAGCAAAAACGGGCAGCGTAAAGACAGGTGTTTTCAGATGCTAGACTTGAGTATCTGGAACTCTGGTTATGGTTCGGAATCATTCAGGTTATGAGTTTATCATTCGCTGGGATCGAAGTTCCTGTTACACGTCTTTATGATATCTACGCGCATAATTGAAAAAGGCTTTCTCAATTTCTGAATCAGAAGAGACTAGCAAACTAAATCGTATAAGAAACACAATTCTGTATGTTATTTGTAGAAGGTAAAAGAAAATTTAAATCTAACTGTTCGCTGGAGTTCCTTTGATTAGCTCTTTTAATTTCCATGCAGCCAATTCTGACCTTCCACCAAAAAAAATATAACGGATGATTTAAACACGGATTAAGTGAAGTTTCCGACTCCGTTATAGTGGAAAATGTTCACTTGATACGTAGAGTGGAGTAAACTCCACTTGATAAGTTGAGGGGATAAACTTCACTTGTTCCAAATTAAAATTAAATATTATCAGTAAGCTAATAAAATTATGATTATTTGCTTGCAGCTCCGCTATTTATGCTATATTTATAATTCCGCCAGTCGTTCAGATGCAGATCGAATAAAATCATGTTACAGCCCGGTAACAGCTTTTCATATATACATGGAGCGTGAATAACAGGCAGCCCCTACGTGTGTAGTTCCTGCAGCACAGCACTCCATTGTTGAGCGACGGCACCCAGAAGCCTGATGAATGTGGTTTATTGCAGTGGAAACTGCTCGGTGACATGAAAACACGGCGTGTTAAAGGAGTTGTCTTGAAACCGGTCACGCCAGCTAAACTCGGTTGGGTATTCTTGAATCATATCACGACGTACTCTTCGCATTGATTTTATCTGTTGCGTGTAACGGTTCCAATACGATTCAATATGCTGTGTGTGGTCGCCTGTAGTTGGGTCGACGAAATTGTGTTTGTTATTTACAGTTGAATGATCTAAACCTGTAAATTCTTGTAGGTTGTTGTAGGCCGCCCATTGATCACTGTGCACAGTGTTGCCAGTTTTTACTAAGCTTGCACAATCGGCAGTAGCGTGGCAGCATTCCGGCGTTCCACCACCTCCATATACCCGACCGCTGGAGCTGTACTAGTGTTAACGATGCCGAACACCCAAACATAGAAATTAATTTGGAGCTCGACCTCTGTGGTGTTTAACTTTGTGAGCGAATTGACTTTCGTTGATCTGCACAATAATACCGGGTCCACCGAGACGTATCGGACGTCGCTTGAAGTGTTCGCAGGTGACTTCGCGGAAACTTTTTTGTCAGACCAACTATTCTGACAGCGGTCTACAAATATTCATCTTCTGGCCACAGAACATCAACTGAACCCATTGCAGTAAAGTAATGTGGCTCTTCGCGTAAAATGAAGCCTGTCGTATCGATCTTGTTGTTGTTGTTGAGTGAGCGCATGACTTATTCTGGCACTTCAAGGCAAATTTGTCCTTAGCCTTTGCATATGACAACCAAGTCATGGTAATGTCGGAATATGGACACAGCACTCGATTTGCCAATAGCCCACGACGTTTTAGAAAGTCAATGACATGCCTCGGATCTTCCACCATGAGCGGCTGAATGCGAGTCCGGTAAAACGGCTTTTTGGTAAAAGCGTCCCACAGAACGGTTCTGTGAGACGCTGCGCATTCCGCCGCGGCTGTTTACAAGACCGGTTGGTTTCTAATCTTACCTTCTGACTGATCGCCAGAAGTGTTTAATCTGCTGGTAACGTAGTGCCTCAATAGCTGAGACAGTTGGTATTAGACCGTTTCCAAAAATTGGCCATGATCGGTTTGATTACGACATTTTCCGCCAGGAGCTACCCATGTCTCCACAATGCCTTTGCTTATGTTTAAAGTTTATAATGGCAATAAACATTTGGCTGGCCTAATGCAATTATGTAATCCTAGTGCCTTTGTTATTGCGAGGTCCCAAGCCCAAGCCCATCTCGCTGTCCATGCGTGGGCCAATTTTTGCGCTGAAGGTTTTTAGCACAAGTTTGATGTCGCCTGAGTGACACTTGCTCTTGAGTAGTATAGTGTCGACAGCACGAACACCGAGGATTGAGGATTTGTTGCTTTGCCTTTTCGCATCATTTTTTATTGTTGTTGGTAGTCATTAATTTTTGTTAAACGGGGTGATTGGAGGTTCATGGTATTGCACGTGGTAATTAAGGTATACATGTACCGGGCCATATGATGGCGCCTGTTACAGTACTATGAGCAGATTTGTTGGCTTCCATCGATTTGTCAATTTGCTTACTTATTTACATTTTGACCAGCATAAAATCATTTTCTGGCTTGCATATTAATACGTGTAATAAATGAACAAGCTATATTTAGCCTTTTTAAAGTTGTTTCAGCAAGCACTCATTTTCAAGCTTAATATAAATAACACCCAATATTATATTCCCATCTGTTGTAACATAAAATAAAAAATACTAACTCAGAACAGTCAGCTCATATACTCTATCTCTGCGGTCGTAACTAACCAAAATTATACTTGTTTTGTTTATATATCGACGTGCGTTGTTACTATTACCTTTTTTGTATTTTGGTGTAAAATTAATTACAACATATTGTTCAATGGCGCCGCAACATTAATATTATGTAACATAAATCAATACTCATGTATGCAGCTCAGATGGTAAACACACACGAACAGTTGTTATATCTAATCCTTTATTAATTATTCCCTCCTGATAAACTCATACAAAAGTAATTATTATTCATATTAAACATATTAAATAGCGACATACTTTACATTGGTGTGTTAATGCGATTTTTTGCAGTTTTTATTAATCACCCACGCTGTTATCAACATATAGTAAAACTAATTCACTTTACCCTACGCATCGTAGCAATTTACAATATATGAAGTCGTTATTTCCTCAGTTCATGTCATTATTTTATTTTATTTGGTTTCAAATATGCTATCTTTAATATAACGAATAGTGAATCAATTTTAGTATCACTAAATATACGTGATGCCTCATTTTCAGTTATTATTTACAAACGTTTCGGGTTATTCCTTAACTACTGGTGGTTTCCCAAACTCCGAACAGCACCACAGGTCCGTCTTTTTAATCCGTTTCGTTTGACTAGTAGTTAATCAATTGGGCCTTGGTGGTAAATTTTGAATCAATTTGGTTAAAATTTTCACAATCAACTTATTAATATCTTATTAACATATCTTCAAATCCTAAATATATTGTTAACCCAATAAAATTTTTTGAAATTTTTCTTTTTTATTTTGAAACATATTTACGTTATTCTTATACCCACAGCCATCGCAATAAATAAATGACCCATGAATTTGTTTTTATCATTGTTCCTTCTTCTACATAAAAATACAATTATTTCCACGTCGAATATCTTTCAAAAATTTATTTCGTTTACAGCAATAACACTGTCTTTTTTCTTCAGATACAGAGTTAATCACGATAAGGAACCTCTATTGAGTAATATGGCTTCAGGTAATTCTCGTAGCAGTATGTAAATCTAAGTTTCTATAATGTTACTGCGTTACAAGCTTGATTAGGTTATCGATGATTATTAATTTTACTATTTCTGTTAATTCGACGATACCTAAAGTATTTTATTGGTTTACTAGGTATTATTCACCATTAATCACCAGATTGATACATTAACATAATCTGTTTTCCCCAAATACAACCCGTCACACGACGTTCAAAAACCTTGGTTTATTTATATTGTTAGCATACTGGCACAGTATTGAATAAAATTTTACTAAATCCACTTACCGAGTTACAAAATTACGCATTGTCCATTTTTTTGATTTTATATTCCTTAACACACTTATGTAAATTAAGACAGTATAATTTGACAATAAAATTATATTCTGTTAAATTCCATTCCAGTACATGTAGCCTAGTATCCCATCGGAACGGTTCAATTACCAATATGTAACATAATTTTTTATACTTTCTGAGGGTACGCGTACTCTAAACCTTATAAAAATTGCGCCAAATTAAATGTAATATAAACTGCTTAATAGTGAAATCGTTTTGGATGACTAAAAAATTCACACAGATCACAATTTTATTGTATCCACATTCCTCAGCAACAGGTAAAATTTTCGACAATTTGGGCTGGAGTAGAGGAATATTTCACTATCACAACATATTCATTATAACATCACTCTGCTCTTATTCTTAGCTCTAAACTTGTTACATGAAGCTCAAGTTTACGAACCTAGTTTTCTGTTTGTTTCAGGTATTATAGGAAATTTTTTCCACTTACTTTAACCGATACGTTTATTATAACAAACTGCAACAAAAAATCGAAGCATACTCATGGTAAGTTCAAAATTCTAAATCTTTAACACAACTCTTATATAAATCAAGTACTATAAACAAAAAATTATTAATTATAATTATATACCATACATGCTAGCATTGGAAGTGGTAAGGGTCTACCTCCATGAGGTGCGGGTGCGCAATGAAAACGATATGTTTTTCTTTTTAAGTTATTTATGACACGCTTACTGCGCGTTTTAAATTGGAATTCTTAAGACCACAATGTTACTACAATTTACTAAATTTTTAGATTCCACATATTTTTAGAATTTTTGCCCTTGTGTGTATGTAAGGTTGTGCAACCCGAGAAGCCCGCTAATGAACTTTTGAATAAAACATCAATTGCGTTGCATATTACGCATTAGCTTCATATCTTAACAATGTTCCAAAACGGTTTTATACTTAGCCTTTAACACCCTAATTATATCCTCCCTTGCTAGCCACCAAGGTACTGTAATCAGCGCTGAGACAAGCAGCCTGGAGGAACACAATACAATATAGCCTCACTAGCGCTGAAAATCATATTTTTGAAAAGGAAAGGCTAAACCTGTGATGAAATGATTTCAAAAGTAATTTTATAATCAAATATTGAAAAGCGTTTATATTATTTTTAAATAACTTGTTTGGAAAGAACTATGCTAAAAACTTAACGATAGTAGTTGAAGTACGGCGAGATACCTATCCTAATTCGTGATACCTCTATAGCTGTATCCCAAGCATTTCCAATGTATATGTCAAACTAATGAAGAACTTTTCTTGCGCGCCTAATATGTATGGCCTTGAATTTTTAATAAGAAAAATAAAGCAAAAATTTTTTTTAATTTGTCGATTGGAAACAATTACATAAACGAATCACTAAGGTTACGAGGGCCATCATTTCTATTCGGCGAAGAATGTAACGAAAATTAACGATACGCAATGACGGATAATCGCAATATGTGACAATCTAATCTGTTTAAATTAAGATTATATATATCTCGTACAATTTGAATAAATGAGCCTATAAAAATGAAACAAATAATGTGCATGGCGGTAACTACTGATCATGCGATCGACGTCAAAAAGGTACACACAATACATGTACGAAGGCCATCTGCTATTAAAACTAGTATCTCGCAAGCTATTGGAATCGGAGCCAGCATGACCGCTAAGAGATATTTGCGTTACTGTAGTTTGCCCAAATTTACAAATATGTGACCCTTTACCCATTTAGAGGCCATTTTGGCACGGAAGACGGGATCGTCGGGTTTAGCGTTCAATGAAAGGGCACAAATAGCTTGAATTTGTGACCAAATAAACAAATTCGTAATGATCTATCCGTCCGGTGATAAGTTATAATCTCCACAGACGGGAAAAGAAAAGACTTTTTTACCTTTTTGGATCTAGCAAAACCATAGATGAAAACTACGAATATTTAACGAATATAAATATATACCATAAATGTGATTAGTCGTTACTAGACCATAACTGCTCTGCTGCAGCGACGGACTTTAGCGAGCTCCGACAGTGATACTAAAATCGTTTATGATTTCGGCTGCGCTATGCACTTGACTCTTGGTGTCTTGGTACATCAACTTGGCTTTTTTAACAAAACTCTCTGGTACACCGTGCGATGTCAAGCGTACCTGATGAGTTCGTGGGTTGCGCGGTCATAGGTCTTTTCGAGTTGGAGAAACGCCACGTAAATTAACTCGGCTTTCTCTCGGCGTTTTTGGATCATTTGTCTTGCCGCGAACATAAGGTCCATAGTCCACAGGTCGTGACTAAACCACACTGGTTGTGCAATATTTCTGTCAGCTGGCAGATCCGGTTTGCGGTAATCATTTCAAAGAGTTTGCGGTGTAAGGGCATATAGTTCAATTACCCGTCGGTGCTGCGTTTTGTTCCAAATCGGAACAGTCTTCCCTGGACGCAATAATCATGTGCTTGGTTCGCTCGTATGAGCTCTTTGAGGAACTGCATGAACCAATAGAAGACACCAGCGTTTCGACGTTAAAGCTCTGATACGATGTCGTCGGGTACGGTTTCTTGGACAGGTTGAATTCCCATTACCACGGCTTCAACTTTGCAGGGTGCCACCTCATGAACTGCACCTTCGGCTGGTTCATTGGGAGAGATCGGTTAGCGTAGTAATTCTTCGCTTGAGATTGCTGCGACGTATTGGCGCCATGGATCAGCAGCTTTTCTCTTGATTTCGATGAATAGCGTTTTGCGCGTCGGCCGCGCCATGAAATTTTTCGATGTTTTCCGCTTCCCAACAGCGAGTCCGCGAGGTATATCAGAGATCAAGTTACCCATCACGGGAATCGAGCCGCCGGTAAGAATTTTTATTCAGCCTTGGTTCGCGCGTTAATCCCCGGTTGGTTCTGCTCGCGGAATTATAAATAAAAATGTTGTATTCACAATAGGGTGTAAATGCTAGTCGAAAGAGATACAATCTTTATATCTTAAATTTTTTTCGCATTTTTATCTTTAAATAAACAAAAAATAATTTTAGATTATGAAAAAGCTATTGTTTTCCATTTCATTTGAACAAAAAATAGAAATCTGTTCAGAAATCAATGATAGCTGGGCTATCCAAATTGGGGGGGGCGTGGTATCTTTCGGTCTCCTCTGGTTCAAAACAGGTGCCCCTTGGCAAAAGTTTGGGCTCCCCCGGTTCACAGCCTCTGGGAAAATTTTTTAGTTTCCAATCAGTCTAAAGTACAAAAAATTCGATCAAAATTTGTACTAAAATTCCATTCTGAAGCCAAAAATTTAGCAAATTTTATCAAAATTTGCTTCAAAATCGCTTTTTCTCTCCATCAAACGCGTTTTGGCAGTGTTTCTGGCACGATTTTAACCGTTTTTCTCTTGGCAAAATTCCCCCTGGCAAAATCGGGCGCCCCCCGGTTCGGAACCAAGGGGGACCGGGCAAAATTTTCAGCGAATGGAGAGCCCACGATACGGTAGTGTGACAAACAAACACATTCGGATACAAACATTTCAGTGTTTTATTTTCAAAGAAAATGCATCGATACGCTCAGATATATACGCTAATACTTTTAAAATTTTAACAGTGGAGTTAAAGTGAGAACGAGTTAAATGAAAAATTATTTAAACACACGTCTTTAATCCCGAGCCAGTCGGCCAGATCACGGGCGTTCGCAAGTGCTGTGGATAATCCAACGATACGAACCTTTTTGTCGGTACATGCCGTTATAAAATTTGTTCGAGACACAATAACTTCAAGAACTGGGCCTCGGTCTTCTCCTACAATTTATAAAAGGTTACTTTAATTATTGAAACAAAAAATCTGGCTTTTAAATTACAATGTTCACGTGTTAAAACCGCAGCAATTGGTTAACGATGCCTTGATCCAGTTTAGGAAATGCACTTCTTAAGACGGCTCCAGGCGTTTTCAGTAGCCGGTTAAACAATCCAGCATAAAATCGCTACAGATGACACACATAAAAATATTTTACTCGATTTTTAAGCTATATATGTCATGGCAAAAATCTATGACCGTACTATACTTTATATAAGAAGGACATGTCGTTATGTACCGCGAAGCGATGCAAATTCTTTTATCTTGAAAAAATTCACATTAATACTTGAAACTAACTCTTAATATACAACATTGAATCAATCAATACGCTACCAGCCTCACCGAGCATTAAAAGAATCAGGAATTTCTACGTTTTGCGCGGCAAGCTTTTCAGAGCGATTAGGTATGTACTTGTTTCTGGAAAATGACAGCTGACATTAAATTTTATCCGTTCACCAGGCGAAAACAGCATGGGTTCACCTGGTTCAATATCCCCTGGCAATTTTTCTTGCTGACAAAGCCCACCCAGTTGGACAAAAATTAGCTATTTAACATTGTCTAAAAACGTATTCTAAAGCTAAAAAACTTTATTAAAACAAGTAAAAATTAGTTCAGAAATTGTTTTAAAAAGAGACGTCCCTGCAGCGTTCTTTGAGGTGATTTATTAACTATTGCAGCTTTTTTATTTAAAAACAGCGAATTTTGAAAATTTGTATATTTCGATACCCGTGGCTGAATCATGGGCTACCAACCAATTGCTGCCAACTGGTTCCGAATCAAAGTCTCCCAAAGGAATAGATTTTTAATGAATGAAGAAACCAGACGTAAATTAAACATAAAAATAAAATAATTTTTCAGCCGAAGTTGAAAACATATTCAATACATTGTATTGCAATATAGAATTTTGGAAACTTGCCCAGCAAATGAATTTCGTCGATAACAATTAACGCTACATCTTTGACGTAGTTTCGTGTTTGCCATGAGCGTGAAATTCCATCCCATTTTTCAGGAGTTGTCACGATTACATCGGCAGAAGAAATTGCGCCAATATCTGGTGTAACGTCTCCGGTAAGCTCAACAACCCTTAAAAGAGATATTGAGTCAAACAAAGAATAGCAAAACAAGCACTAAATCATCGTAATCAAATGAGAGCAAACAGTCCTTTAGAGTGATACCAAAATTTTCTGAAATTTTTAAGTCTGACAGGTTTTAGAATTTTTCCATAAGAAACTTATTTTTTTAAAATCTATTTTCTAATAAAATTTAATCAGCGCAAGCTCTGAAAAAACTAAAATTTTTATGTTGAAAATACTGGTTTAATTTTTTCTTTCTAGCTAAACAGTAAACTTGCCGTGAATTCTAATAAATTGCAAAAGGGCCCGTACTACATTAATTTTCCAAAAAGTGTGGAACCAAACACGTAACAAATTAGTATGTTATTAATAATTAATTATGAAGATGCAGCCTAAATTTTGTGGGTTTGAGCTTCCTACAATCGTTAAGATCTTTAACCATCCTTTAGCGAAAAACTATTTATTTTAGCATAACATCTGTATAATATAATTATTGCGCTTTCTACCGCAATGACCGTAAAGTCGAGATAAACCTTCACACGCGTTCTGATGTGATTTTTTAACAAAAAAGAAAATTGAATTACAACCCCAACACAACCTCTTTAAAACATACACCGAACCTAAATTTGCAGCTTGTAGCCATAAATAAGAAATGACCGCGTTGCTTGACCAATTCTTGGCTTCATGTTCAGGCAATAGGTCTGCGTTTAAATAAATTAAATTTATACTAATGTAATCGACGTGACGCTGCTGCATTACGCACTTCCACAAACGTAATGCCCATACGACCAAGGCTAACGTGACCTCAAGGGTAGACCTAATGGGTTCAAATTTGTTTGTTCTGTCAAACCTGAACGTGGGTCGTCGATTTGGGGTGACGGATTTCAAACCCCTTAGTTCCTATCGCTACTACGGGTCAATAAAACACTTGCACAATTCGAGTTTTCAGTGAGCATTTATTGATGAGTTGCACAAGAACTTATGGGTACACGGACAGATACATATTGTACGGGCGAATACAATAAGCGCTATGTCACAATGATGGCACGCTAATACAAAATGAGCAGAACTTTAATTGGGGAGGGTTGCGGAGTCATCGCCTTTTTCACTGAACTCTCACAGCTGGGTCAAATCATGGCATATCCTGTGAAGCCTTATCTTATGACAGCTGTGCTCACCTTACTCATGACAAATAGGGGGTCAAATTAAAATCAGTACCGGTAGGTGCTACGGTTAGTTATCGATAAAATAAAGGCGCCATCGAACTAACTATTTGCTCGGTACTATGTTTGCTAACAGGAAGGGTACTCCGACACAACGATAGGTTCGGGTAAGCGAAAGGCGGAAACGAGGCGGGGAATACGGGGTTGAGCGTGCAACGGGACGTTTGCGAGACTTCATCTTGCTCATTCGAATCACAAAACTATGATACATGATAATCGGTTATTTATACTCGCAATTGGTAGCGATGAGATTAGCCTATGACAACGTAATACAACAATTGGTACAACAATACTTATTAAACCAAATTAATACAAGGTTATGAAATGTTCCTCGGTACGACTCCTAAAATTTTTCTAAGGTTGCGACGACGGTATGAGACTTATTACTGTCCTACCCGCATACATACATACGTACTTCGAATGACCGTATAAAATTTGGGATGAAGCATCCAAAAATGCTAAATAATTTCGGCGCTTGTTCCCTATGCAATCACTCCACGAATACAATAGAATTGAGTCTCTAATTGCAATTAGTCCTTGATCTAGATCGCTACAAAGTGCAGACACTTTGAATACACCAGCGTGAGTGATAACTACATAAAAAGGAACGATTGGACGGACTTGTCTTTCGAACAGCTTGTGGGTCCCGGTAGACTGAGGTCGGGACTGAATTTCGAGCTTTTCCTAATACAAAATTTGGTTCCATTTATCCATTTACTATACGGGTTGTACCTTGGATTGTAGTTAGAACGAGTAATATTAATGACGGGGTCTCGTAGGCCGTCGGCACTGCTCTAAGGGTACGAAAAACTAAGTTATTTTGGCTTAAAAACGATCGAACATGAGCTTTATTTGGTACTAAAATTTGACTGATATTTCGTGCAATTTCTGCTCGACGAAGCGAGGCAGTAAACGGAGGCCCCGGTTGTCAAGACAACCGTATCCAATTTTCTAGCTTAGTCCTACTCAATCTGCTTGCTTAAATTGTTCGGTCCGCCATTTTCGACCTAAAGTTTGGGGCACAATTCGATTGGGGCTGGGGCGGACCTTGAATCCCTAATAACTTTGTATTCTGGCAGCCTTTCTCCACTAAACTTTGTACGGCGGCTGGGCTTGACCCTGCGTGTCGATTTTCTAGGACCGGGTCAACGGTCCTCACAAAAATGGTCCGTCCGGCCAGGGCCCGATAGACTCGATGTCGCGTCCAGCGACATCGTCAATTTTATTTTCTCTAAAATTTTACCACTGCTACCAAATTTACCAACCCTGGTAAATTTGATAATTTCGTTGCAGCGGCCGTATATCGGAGATTCAAGTCTCCGACGGCTTTCGTGCTGCTAAACTGCAATATAGTCAGAGAGACTCAAAGAGACGTGCAAAAGCAAAACCAAAACAAGTCTACAAAGCTGCATACAAAACTGCATCAGGCAGAAAGTTCTATGAAATTTGTGTCGACCCTGGGCGGGTTTTGCTCTGCCCGGGTCCATAATTTTATAAATTTTTGAACAGCCACGGTTTTACCGGGCCAGCTAGCTCAACCGGGAGGCCTAACGGGACTCTATTTGTACTGTCAAAATCATCGAGATTCCTGGAGAAAAGTCTAACTCATAGACATTTCAACTTTTAGGTGGGGGCGGACCCCTATCGGGCCGTCGAGTTCGTGATTCCGACTTGCTACGACTGAAATTTAAGATGGGATCCGACAGTGGACATTCCTACGAAGAAACAGCGAAAGTTTCAGCAAAATTCCTGGAGAGACTCTTAAAATATTTTCATTTTAATCTTGATTTTGCATTTTGGCGGGGGTTAGGCCTCTTCAAGGCCGTCGGGTTTAGGGTTCCGACTCGAAACCGACATGTTTCAGACTCCTATTTGTCACTAGACATCACTACGGAGAAACTGCCAAAATTTGAGTAAAGTTCCTGGAGTAGATCCTAAGATAATTACATTTTCACATTTTGTTGGGAACACGCCCCTTTAGGGTCGTCGGGCTTATATTCCCGATGTAGTATTTAAACGTTTTAATCGCTAAATCGATAGCTCGGATCCTCCTCGAGATCCGTGTAGAATTTGAATCAAAACTTTGGTGTAGTCCCTAAGATATAACAATTTTCGACTTAGGCGAGGTTTCTCATTCGCGGGACGTTGAATTAGCGTGTCGGCGAAGTGTTCGTAGGCGGACGATACCTACAGTGCTATAATCTCACTGCCAAAATTTAACTGCGTTCCAACGATAACTTTGGATCTCTCTAATAAACAATTTCGACCTATGCTATTCTCACTAAATAGCAGAAACAACGGGCCACCTTGTGCCCAACGAAAACGAGAAAACAAAGAAAATCTTGAACAAAATCTTTGAGAAGCGCTTTGCAAAAGCTGGTACTACATGACTTCGGATGATTCGGAGTTCAATTAACAGTTTCCATTCCAAACAGGGTTTGCTTTACCTCGGTCAGCTCAATACTCAAGCTTTTCGATCCTAACTCAGCTCAGGGAGTCATGTAAAATCATTCGTGTCGCGCTTGTTTGTACCCTAACTCATTGACCGAGGGAGGTCCAGTATGACTTCGGGTGTCTAGTTCAATCATTCGAGCGGCTATCCGAGACTAAGGGTCGGCGGTACGAGCTAGGGCGGCCAGGGCTATCATGTAAAATTCAAGCATGGACAGGGAGTCCATAAAGACTTGGCGTTGTCTTGACACAACATACGTTCTCCTATGCTTTGGTTAGAGAAATAGGCATCAATTACCTCCGCTGATGACTACGGGTCTGCTGGACAAGCTAGGGCGGACTATCTATCCGGTAGACTAAAAGCGCAGACAGGGAGTCCGTAGCAATTAAAGCTTAAGGCTGATCAATGCGAATGGCTTACATCTACTTCTGTTAATCTGCTCACGTATCGGGCCCAACAGACACTCCATCTCTACTACGGCTCCCGGTCTCCCTGTTCACACTTACGTATGCGATTCCAATCGGGCAACGCGCATCGCTCGTCCATCTGCTTGCAAATCCGAAAGCCATAAACACACAACAAAGACAGTCGTCGATAAAGTCGAAACGTGAATAACTAAAGCGACAGAGCCGGTCTGCAAAACGACCGAACTCTGCGCTGCCGCAGTCGTACTGAACTCTGGAGACCTTGTGCGACTCCGCTTTTATACTCGATTTCAAAAATTTGAAATTTTAAATTTAGTGACCGTTAAAGTGCTTATTCAGCATTTTTGGTCCGATTTCTGATCTAAGCTTACTCAACTAAACCAACACTCCTATCGGCCACATTCCGATCATATTTCTAGAAATTTTGGGCCGAATTTATTATAAAATCTTACTTAATTATAATAATTTGTTGTCTTGTTTACTGGTAAATTTATAAAAAACTTTAACTTAATACAAAACTTTATAACAACATTTAAAACTTTCTAGAAATTTCGATATAACAGCGGCAATCTTGAAATAAACCCCATATTAAGCTATCAAGCTTGTCAAGCTATCACTTTAACTCTGGGTCATCCTTATTTACTCCAGTACATCGGCACTGAGGCCGTCTAAATATCGAACTTCAAACTTTACAACCAGTCTTAATATTAAAGTTATATTAACTTTATACTGCGACCACATTTACTGATAAGAAATCTAAGTTAGCTGAAACTGTATATAAGCTAGATATAAAATTTATACAGACCAAATAGTGCATATACGGCAGTGGTTGTTCGCTTTGTGAGAGTCAATGGTCCATCAAACAGCCGAGTAACGTTAAAGCGTCAAAGAATCCAGCTTCTGTGAGTAAGGCGGCATTAAGTTTATTTGTTTACCCAGCTAAATATAAATTTGATATTAAAAGTATGCGGTCAATGCTTGTACATATATACATATACACGCACAGGTACATATATGGGATTGGGGTTAGACGACGCGGTTAATGTAAACAAAGGGTGGCGCTCCCTCGGTAATGGCTGAAGTGCCAAAATAAACCCGGATTCGGACTTAGAACGTCCGTCCGGTTAAAATGGTATGTAACAGGACCGTATTCGGTTCTCAGGGGGGAAATAAGCTTTCGGGGGAGGGTCCATGTCAAATTTTCAAAAAGAGGGTGCTTTAAACGGTTCACCTGGGTTCGTGGTACACTTTCCTGGGGTGTTCCATATATTTTTGAGTTAGTCTCGATACGGGGAATCTAATGAGGGGTGACACGCCTATGGAGGCGTTACTTCTGAAATCTTCATATGGGGTACCTAAAAGCGGGCGCAGCGGGACCGGTCCGGGCTTAAATCAAAGCCGCGGGTCTGAGGATTCTAATGATACTACGTATATACCTCTGTGGCCAATATTCGCGGAGTTATTTAGTTTAATATATTTTATTGGTTTGCGGACGTGGTTATAGGCCGGGTCGGATCTCCACGAAACCGGTCTCATTCGAAAGACCGTAAAATTTCCTATAAGAAATGTTAAGTATGAAATTTCCGAATTCCCAACGGTTCCGGAGTTAGGGACCGGAGCCACTACTTTTAATACCACGTTTTCCCAAATTTTCATTTTTGTCTCTTATCTTAGCCAGCGAGATTGAACGCTGGTAGGCAATATTTCATTTATCTTCGCAAATTACCAGTGTGCTTCTGAAACTCCAACACTGGTAAATTTTATAATTTCAGTTTGCTCTTATAACTTTCAGAAAATTGTCTCAATCGCTGTTCGCTTTCGAGCGAACAGTCACACTTTTTGTGGTCCTCATTCGTGAGGACGGTCGTGACGGGTGTCCGTCACGGCCAGTCTTTCCTATGGAAATCTGTAACAAACTTTGCGGTCCTACAATTCGGGGTAGGGCAATTCCTATCGATGTACTTATACAGGGTTCAGCGGGGAAGTCGTACCGTCCTAAAATTCCCTACAAATCGAGTATGGCAAGAGCTCGCCATACTCACCTTCTGCTCCTATAAAACACCAGTTTGCGTGCGTAAAAATCCCTAAAATTCCTCCTAAAATCATCCTAAATACGTTACACTCTATCGATCGTACTTCCAACCTAGAAATTACAGCAACACAACAAAATATAACAAACAAAATACATAAAATCATGGTAAAACGCAGGCGCTTTTATGGCCTGATCAATCCGATAAAACAGTACAAATATAGTACACCATGATCATGAAACGGTATACAATGGTAACAATAGGGCGGCGCTTTTATGGCCTTGCATTACAACAACGAACGGTATGAATACGGTACGGCAAATATATATATACCCAGCTAGCAGTGCATGTCCCAATCAATTTGCTGGATCTTGTACCTGAAAATACCTATAAGCAACGACATCGATTACAACGGTACATAATTATACTATACGATCCTGATAATATATATATACTGAACACGTGCCTTTATGGCCACCACAAGTACGACAATAACGATGATAATTATACGTAATTCAAATATGTACACCAATGATACCTTTATGGCCAATGGTAATATGGTAAAAATCATGATATCGTCAATATATACATATATATCAAGGCGTGCCTTTGAGGCACTACGATCAATATGTATATAGACATCGGTATACGGTTACAATTCCATGACGATCATCCATCCCTGAAACATCAACAACGATACCCATCTCGGTCGAAACATTGTCGGCGGTGCAGGCCGAAATACTGAAAATGCAAGTCGGTTACATAGCGGGACTCTTTGAGCCTAATTATGCCGTTTACCTATATATAGATATATGGTGCTATTGAATTTGTTCCAATTACGTACATATATACCTTGATTTCAGTTCTGTTGCTCTTATACATATATATCCAATGATTTCTGGTTTGCCATAATTGTGTACTTATATAGCTGTATTGATCTGGCGATTTGTTTCGAGTACTGGTTTACGTATATACCGTGGTTTATGGTTGGTGCCAGTTAGGCAGTTTACATATAAGGTGACAACAGGGCTTTATGGTCGATGGGTATATATAGATGACCTCAATTTATATATTTGTTGGCGCCAAGAGGCGATTAATTGATTCTGCGTACATAGATATACGTATTATAAGGCGAGTGTGGGTTCTGTACTCTTGTTGGGCTATTCCCGTAGGGTGATCCAGTTTGGGAAGACACTGGTGACAGAATTCGGAAAAGTTGGCCACTATACACGTGGTCATGATTATTGGGGAGCTCAACCAAATGTTGGACATTACACCATGTACAGGATTTTTTTGGTATTCGAAAAATGTTGTCCATTACACTGTGGACGGGATTTTTGGCATTCGGTAAAATGTTGTCCATTATACTGTGGACATAATTATTGGTGGTCGAAAAAATGTTGACCATTGTACTATGGTCAGATTTATTTTTGTTCGAAGATATGTTGACCATTGGGGTGTGGTCAGGATTTTCGTAAATGCTGACCATTATCGTGTGGTCAGGATTATGGGTTTTCGATAAAAGTTTGCCATTAGGCTGTGGTCACGATTATCCACCTCGTAACGATCCGCATGGATCTGTTACATCTCTTAATTTTTAAAGGGAAAATTATTTGACTTTTTTACTTGGGGTGGGAAGATTAGGTACGAGTTCTAAGGGTGGTTTTGTCGGGGATTTTGGGTTTCGTTTTGGCATGTTTCAGTTTGTTTCTTGTGGCTTCGCAATCAACTCCGGTACTGCGGTTTTCGCTGGTTCCAGCGGGTGTTTTTTGGTCTTTGGTTTACCTAGTTTGTCGGACGTAGGGGCTTCACTACCCCTTCTTTTCTCGATAAAAATCGGGCTCATGGGAGTCGTGGGCCCTACAAAAATTTATCATGCGGTGTGCTCCTCCACAGTCGCTAAGGACGACATATGTACAAACACAAATAAATAAGAATAATCCATCAATAAATATATGGTACAATCAATAATTGAATTTCCTTGGAGGTTTATATATTCAGATTTTCGACCAGCGATGGGGTTTCATTTGTGACTGCTGGCTATTTTAAAATTGTCGTTTACAACTAAATATTATATTTACGGGCGTTGGTTTGTTCTAATTTCTTTGGTCCAATTATAATAAGTGGTTTCTTTTGAAATTTCCTTTGGTATAGTTGCCTAATTGTGTGAAAGTTCCTCGGGTTTCCAATGAAATTTCCGACGAAATCCTAACGGTCTTTATGACGTTCTCTTAATTTTTAAAGGGAAAATTATTTGACCTAATACGTGGGGTTGGAATATTTTTCTGGGGGTATTTTCGGGTGTGTTCTAAGCAGGATCGAGGCAAGTCGATCCTTCAAAAAAGAGAATGAACAAGGTTTTACATTGCCGTCTTTTCCTACTGCCATATTCATATAACCATGATACAAAACATTCATCACAGTCAAAACATTATGACAATCATCACGATGACTTGTCCTAAATTTCTAAGAAAGTGGTTGAAACTTTGCTTATTAAGTTTACCACTGTTGGTGATAAGTACTTTTACTGTACTTATAAAGTATCCGTAAACTGAAGTATCAAACTTTGTGAGTTTTAACAATTTAGTTGCGCTTTATGGGTGTTTTCGTGACTTTTCTCGGGTCGATGAGTGCTGCTGGGAACTAAACTTCAGGTTCTTCTTTTTCGATGGGTTGAGGGGCCTTTTTCTTTAGGGGCCAACGTTTTAATTTTAGAGAGGACGATGTCCTCTTTCGGACGGCTCTTTTCTGGTAGTTTCGTTGGCGTTTCCTAGGGTGTTTTCAGTATTTTCTTAGGGTTAAACAGGGTTCCTGGGGAGGGACCCATACAAAAATAAATCCAGACATAATTCTTTATGACGACGACGTCGATGATGACCACGACGACGATGATGCGCTAGTGGACATTTAGAGCAGTCCGAGGTAGTCGAAACTCGAAATATTAATTTTACGGTGGTTACTAATAACGACCTTTAATATGGGGAGCTGCTCTTATAAGCAGTCTTTAAGCTAAAACATTAACAAATTTTGGGGAAAAGTTTGTTAGAAGTAATCTCGGAGGGGTTGGGGAAGAGAGGGTTCCACTGAGATTAGGGCTTTAGGGACCCTGTTGTCAGGAGTCCAATCGATACAAAAGAAATAAATATATCGCTAATGCTGTGATAACTCGCAAATCCTTGTACTCTAAGCTTGAAAACTACCAAAATTTTGACTTAGTATTGTCTTTACGTCCTCGCTAATCTGATTCTTGCACCAAATTTTGGGTATCCTTCTTCCATAATTATAATCTGCATACAAGTACACATAGTATCAAGGCACAATAGCAAAATATTCATACCAATACAGTACATTCAAATATCAATACGATACATTCATGAACAATCCACATTCCAATAAATATAATTGTTATTTCAAGTAATAGTGAGCGGGCTAATTCGATTTACTTCAGTGTGTTCATGTTCCAAAATTCTAATCCGTACTCTAATAAATTTAGTATTTCCTCTGTAATTGATCTTCCAACCAACGGCTCAAATAGTCAGCGAAATACTCATTAATTACTGGTTCCCAATTTTCACTTTCGTAACTTTTCGTACAGTCCCATGCGTTAGGTGACTGCAATTCCGAAGAAAAAGGCGGCATTCTTACTTTGCGTAGTAGGTGAGGTTTATTTTGTTGAAATTCGGCGTAGCCCTCCTGAAACTCAGTCGACCAAGCCATCATATCCGATACGAAATTCCAATACGGTGGGGGTGGCGTTACAATGCAGTAGCAGTATCTGCTAACAAATAATCAAAGGTACACAGGTAATGTCTCAGTCGCCGTACAACATGGCGAGGAGAGTCTAACGGGTGCTTTTCCCATGTTGTCTTTCGCAAGGCAGATAAATATCCGCCTACTATGACAATAGCTCGCGTTTGTGGGGTTGCCAAACAAACAGCCATTCGGATAAGAAATTCCATAGTCGCCTTTGGCCAACTATGGACGAAATGATTTGGTCTTTCGTTAAGTTTTAACAATGAGGCGGCGGTAGCATCGCCGAGGATTATTGTTGTGGGCCATGAGACGATTACACTTTTATGGAAGGTGCGTATTTCTTGTAATAGTCGTCCCATCACATTGTGACAATTTCTTGGGCGACGGCCCATTTTGAAATCATGTGTCCAACGCCTATGCCCCAGAAGCTATCGGAAGGATTAGCTTCCAGAAGCTGGGCTTCTCCTGTGGATAATAGGCTATATTACAAGGTGTGCAGGTCGAACTTAGGCAATAATACGGTTCGCATTAGATGAGGCAGAACGGGGCGAAGAAGTTGGGCATTTACCTCGTCCAAAAATTGTTGTTTATTTCTTCGGGCAATGGATTTGACATCTCGAGCTCCCAATCGAAGATCTTTGATATTTTGACGCGCTTGATCCTCGTTGAAAAGGTATGTCACGAGTAATTGATATCCTTGTTCTGTGGAATTGTATTCGATAGGGTAATGTTGGATCGTTTGATCGAGGGCGGCCATGTTCGACAACATAGGCCAACGAGTGCCTTTGGAGAGAAAGATTTCGATCGGCTTCGAATAGTCGATGAAATAATACGGCACGGAAACGGAATTTCCAGGCGACTTGTTGATATCGGCACATCGCTTCGGTCCTTTGAGATAATCCATCTAGAATTTAAATACTTCGTCATTACTGACGGTTCTTCAGGGCGATTTTGGGTCGGGCTCGAGGTTCGTAACGGGATTAGTATCATTTGTGCTCTGTCAGGACGGCTATTGTCGTCCTCGACGGGGCGGTGGTCGCGGTGTTTGAACGGTTTGAAGTCCAAAATCTTCAGGGCGAAGTGGTCTACGTCCCCATGGGTAGTTAGGAATTCTTTCTGGGTGGTGTCGAATGATATGTTCGGGTTGATTCATAAAGTCTAAATAAGGTGAATACATTGCTCTGCTACTTGCTTGTCTACTGGAAAGATCGACTCGTGTCGGCTGTCGGACAGGGAATGTTTGCCTTCGACCGGCACGGTCTTCGTTAGGTCGCTGGGCCGTCCTACGGAAAGCTTCAGCGGTCGGAATTGTATCGGGTGGTTGACAACGGCGTTCATGGGCTTGTCTATACGGCATTTCACGGCGGTTGGTTGGTATATCCTGTCTTGGGACAGGTTCACTTCTTCTAGTTACAGGTATTGGGCATTTCTGCCTAATATTATCTTTGTGCGACATAATTGGTTTACATAAACTATAAGCATTGGTTCCCATTTTAGGCATCATTGACGATCCAGCTCTGGTCCAAGTAACGTTAGTTGCGGTTTGCGTATGCCTAAGTGCGGCAGTACTTGCGATTACTTGCTTAACATTATTAATCGTGCGCGGTTTTGCATGGGTTCCACGCTGCGATGCAGGTTCTTGCCTGCGCGTATGACTGCGTTGCGGTGAAGCGGTTGGGGTACGTTCGTATCACTGAGTACTCGTGCTATTCCTTGTCTAATTCTGCTTAATTCAGTTTCTGATTCTTCTGATGCACTTTCAATTACTATTGTTTGCTTTCGAGGTCGACCTCGGCGGGTTTTAGTAATTGTCTCATCTAGAAGTGGTTGTACTTGTTCGTTTAAGTAACGTGCGGTTTCTGGTGCAGGTATTGTGCTTCCTGCGATGTGTTCCAATAATTCAGTGGTAGCTTGAGAACTACTCTCAGTTCCTTCCAGTGTTCTGCATCTTCGTTCCTCTTCCTAAGCTAAGAAGTCTCGTACGACTTCTTCAGCTATCTTTCTCCTAGTATGTCTTCCCATAAATGCTGTTTCTGGTATGTGAGAGTCTCTTGTGTGTACAGTTTCTGATTGTCTGGGTGGTTTGGGAGGTGGCTCGACTTGAGTATTTCGAGATCGAAGATGGTAAGGTCCAACGTGATCATCTCGGAATGGTGGGGAGAATGGCGTCGGCCTCACGGGAGATAAGTCGTCCGGTGAGAGTAATCGACTAAATGAACGGGGTTGATTTGCAGATACATTGGGTTCAGAATCCATTGAAGCGTTACTAGAGTAATTCTGGTATAAGGAATCATCAGGGGACGGTGCACGATATCGAGGAATTGGTTCGCCTTCTGGTGTGGTACAATGGTACATAGATACACGGTATGAGCAGGATTATACGAATCAAATGCATAATACGTGCCTTTATGGCAATCAAAATGGTACAACAAAGAGATGGTAATGTTAATATATATCCATAATATAAGTACTCCAATAAAAAAGTCTTTATGGCAATCAACGATATGGTTACAACAGCGATAATAACATACAGGATACGTATACCAAAAGGTGCCTTTATGGCGCTACAATCAATATATATAGTAACGATAATTCGACGATTAGCCATTCCTGAAATGCTAATAACGATATCCATTTTGATCACAAAAGCTGTCGGCGGTGCAGGCCGAAATATGACAAAAATCCTTATTCATAGCGAGGTTAACGAGCGTAACGGTTCGTAATTTGTTACACGTATACATTGTCTATGTATATAATGTGACAACAGGGACTTGTGGTCGGTTCGTATGTAGGGGAGATGATCGGCTTATGTATTCACTTGCGCAAACAGATCATTAGTTGGTTATAATTCTATAAACGTACGTATTTCGATGCAACGGTTGATTTCGTACCCAGTTGGGTCATCTCCGTTAGGTATTCTAAGTTGGGGAGACATCCCTAACTAAATTAAAAAATGTTGACCATTACACTATGGCCAGGATTATTTGGCGTTCTATTATGTTAGCCATTATGCTGTGGCCAGGATTAATGGGGTATTTGTAAATGTTGGCCATTACACAGTGGCCAGGATTAAGGGTATTTGATGTTGCCATTGGGCTATGGTCAGGATTAGTCTACCTCGTAACGATCCAGTATGGATCTGTTACACTAACCTTAAAACATCGCACAATCATTTTAATTGCAATTTTGTTCAGAAATAATTTGCGATGTTTCAGTATCACGGTTATATATTGCCCAAAATCCGGCTGCATATATAATATAGTATGCCGCAGAAATGGCCATTACTTTTCGAACACGCATCGAGGGAACAGTGGGCATTCACCAATTTAGTAGTAACAAAATATTTTAGCTTGATGGGTAGGTACCGGTATATTGTACTTAAACTCCGGCTAATTGCAATTCGCGTGTAAGTAATTTTCCGTCACATTGGCTCGAATCTTGAAAAACCCACAAGCACGAACAACAGGAGGTTTGTCCAATGCATTCTTACCGTTTGTCTAGCTGCTGCTCAAGACGATATTGCCAGTCCTTCATGCGTTCGCGTACTAAAGCTTTGAGTGGTGCGATATAAACAACCTAAAACAAAATCAATATAGGTGCAATTTCTTATCAAGTCAGCTACCGATTATAGGAGTAATCAAATATAGCAACGCAGCATAAATTGTTTCCCACAAATACAATCCTGAGTCAGTCGTCATCGAAATAACTATCAACATATATCAAGATATTTGATATAATGCTAATGCTGACTTATACCATGCTGACGGCATTAATTCTAATCGATATAAATATTATCATTACATCATAAGAATGTAAATCTCAAAATTTATTGCAAAACATCATTCAATATACCTTGGCTCCAGGGCTGAGACGGAACACCCTAAACATTGCAATTTCAGCAGCTATTGTTTTACCAGATCCTGTTGGAGCTCCCACAAGAACGTTCCCGTCCGTATGGTAGAGTGCAAAGAACATTTGCGTCTGAATGGCGTTAAAGTGGGTAAAGCGATATAGCGACTGAAGTTGTTTGCTGCGTAGGGCAGTGATAGGAAGTGGATTTAAGTCAAGTAGATCTGAAAAATAAAGGTTATTTGTACAGGTGACGTTACACTAGCACCATTGCAAATGTGCTTCTTGTCAGTTCTGGGGTCGGAGAAATTTTTCATATTAATCAAAACTAGTGTTGTACAGGGGCAAGAATTCTACCGGGGCCGGGGCCAGCTTACCTATACTGGGATCGGGACTAGCTGAAAAGTACTATGTGTCCGATTTTTCAGCGCATATAGAGCATATATGCCACATATACATACATGCCGACAGGGGGGTGAGAGGGAGTAAAGCCCCCCTGGGAATCCAGACCCCACCGGAATGAGGTGAACTCATAGGCGAAAATTTGACGCCGGCGACCAGAAAGCTGACTACCATACCGAGCCCCCACCCGAAAAATTTCGGGGAAAAAGAACCCCCTCTTTTGAAAGAAGGGGTGGTACCACACTAGCATGTATGCATCGTCGGCATGTATGCAAATATACCAATAACCAAATCATTGTTTCATTATATACTATTTTTCAAGATTATCACGTAAAAATAAATTAAACAATTTGCCATATGGTATCATGCATTAAAACGATTATAATTAAACTCAATACAAATCGTTTTAACATTTTAGTTTATTAGTTTAATAAATTGTACGTTGTGAGCTACAGTGCACAATTTCAGGAAGGTGATGTGGAATTTGCACTTTTCTAGTTAGTAGCAAGCATTATAGTTTGAAAATTGTTAAAAAGTTAAAATTTGTTGCCCCGGGACGGGCCCAAGCCCCGGTACACCCCTTATTAAAACTGCATAAAAATGCGAAAAAACTGCATAAAAATGCGAACTCTAAAATATCGTAACACAAAATATTAACAGTTGGGATGGAAACATCAGGCAACGGCAATCATTGATTCACCCACCGTTGACACGTTAATATGAAGTATTTAAAAGAGTTGTATGGAATTGTTTACTGCAAAAGCTTCATTACTGTGACTAATAGGATTTGACTAACATTTCCACTAGCCTAAAAAATATGAGATTTCCAGGGGGCCCCCATGTTTATTCTCTGGACTCTGAAGAAATGTCGAGTGAGCGGGAGGGGGCGAAATTTCAATGTTGTGCGCATATTGTTTGACATTGTTGCTATGTGTAGTCATTTTTGGCAGTGATGGTGTTATTAAGAGTTGTAACTGCCTTATTAAATCACCCAAAACATAGTTACAAAGTCCTGCCCACTTCTTACTACATCAATATCAAATCTGAGAATTTCCTGAAGTGCAGTGGAACAAACATGGTGGGATTTTGACGAGTGCGGTGGTGTTGTAGCCCATTGGTGGGATCCCCAACGCGACCACATAACTGACAAGCCAGCATGATAGTTTCTTCTTTGTGGGTTCATTAGGTAAGAGCGAAACTTGTTTTCAAAATACAACTTTAGCAACAGTCATTTTAATAAATAATCGCAAGTGTTCACGCTTCAAGTATTCCGTGTCACGTAGAAGTCGACAACATTAGACACAAACGAATAAACTAACGACAAATAGTTGACCGCGACAACTTTTAGATCTGCAGCTATCGGTATTTGTAATACGACATACAATACACGTACATCAACCCAAAATTGAGATTTAACTAGAACCACTTTTATTTGAACAAGGAGAACTCCGATACCTGCACCAGCTACAAATATAATATTCACGCAACCAGCTAACCCGTATTCGGCGGATTCCGTTCTGGTAAAATCAAATGTTGGAATGATACTGGTGTTATGTTCAATGAACCCAGCCAGCGTTCCGAGTCACAATGAATGTAGTACTGGGTCGGGAATGGTTCTTTAATTGGGACAGTAAATACCAAACTTTGCGGTTCTTGATAGAGCACCTACAACAAATCAACGAACTTAAGACAAGTAACGATGATACTAAATCTTATTTGTGTTAAGCAAAACTTATTGAAGACCTGTGCAGACGGGTATAACACTAGAAGCACATTAACCTGGGCTCTCAAAACTACTAAAACAATGCAAAACGAAATACCTAGGTGCACTACCTGGCGCCCACATTTCAGAACTGTGGGAGCTCCAAGTACCTGGAAGTGGTTTCTTTAGTTCACCTGTCGTTGCTGTACATAAAGCACCATACACTAGTAACTATATCGAGATTGCAGAACGTAGTGAAGCATAAGTGTACATATGTGCCTTTTGGTGCACAACCAATCAGCATTCGATAGCATGCGTCGATATGCTTTATGTGAATATCACACAATACCGCACAAGTTAGAACAAAACTAAAACCGGCAATAAGTTTCCCATGGCCGAAAAACCCCCAGTGCAAGCTATCAGCCTCCCAGGAGGTCACAATAAAATTGCGAACTTTGGGTCGCTGAACCACGGGGGCGCATTACCCCCAAACCCATGGATCACATAGCAAACCAACACCGGCAATGAGTTTCCCATGTCCGAAAACCCCTAAGTGAAACTTTTCAGCCGCGCATGACGTCAGAACAAATTTTCGAATTTTTGGGTTGAAGAACCATTGCGGCACCATACCTCAAACCCCATTATTCTAGAACCAGAGCCTTAATCGAAAAGAGGCACTGGCATTTATCATTTTACTATGGTATAAAATTAACCACAGAAAAAAATTCGAAAGATAAAAATAACCTTGCTTCCGTGAAGAGTAAGGTTATTTTTATCTTAACTTTCGAATGTGGTAAAAATGTGGTAAAAACCCTCATTTTCACCTCTAACTCCAAACTTTTGGGGGCGCCATACCCCTGAACCCATGGGTCTCAGAGCAAAACCAACACCGGTAATGAGTTTCCCATGACCGAAAACCCCTAAGTGAAACTTTTCGGCCGCCCAGAACGTCAGAATAAATTTTCGAATTTTGGGTCGAGGAACCATTGGGGCACCATACCTCAAACCCCATAACTATAAAACCAGAGCCTTAATGGAAAAACAAAAAAGAGGCATCGGCATTTATCATTTTACTATGAAATAAAACCAGCCAGACGAAAAGTCGAAAGTTAAGATAAAAATAACCTGGCTTCCGCGAAGAGTATTAAAATGTGGTAAAAACCCCCATTTTGACCTCTAACCCCAAACTTTGGGGGCGCCATACCACTGAACCCATGGGTCTCAGAGCAAAACCAACACCGGTAATGAGTTTCCCATGACCGAAAACCCCTAAGTGAAACTTTTCAGCCACCCAGAACGTCAGAATAAATTTTCGAATTTTGGGTCGAGGAACCATTGGGGCACCATACCTCAAAACCCATAACTATAAAACCAGAGCCATAAAGGAAAAACAAAAAAGAGGCATCGGCATTTATCATTTTACTATGAAATAAAACCAGGCAGACAAAAAATTCGAAAGATAAAAATAACCTTGCTTCCGTGAAGGGTACTAAAATGAGGTAAAAAAACCCTCATTTTGGCCTCTGACCCCGAACTTTGGTGGCGTCATACTCCTGAACCCATGGAACCATAAGTCACAGAGCAAAACCAACACCGGCAATAAGTTTGCCATACCCGAAAACCCGTTAGTGAAACTTTCAGCCGCCCAGAACGTCAGAACAAATTTTCGAATTTTGCGTCGAGGAATAATTGCGGCACAATACCTCAAACCCCATAACTCTACAACCAGAGCCTTAATCGAAAACCAAAAAAGAGGCATTGGAATTTATCATTTTACTATGATATAAAATTAATCAGAGAAAAAAATTCGAAAGTTAAGATAAAAATAAGCTTGCTTCCGTGAAGAGTATTAAAATGTGGTAAAAACCCTCATTTTGACATCTAACCCCAAAGTTTAAGGGCGCCATACCACTGAACCCATGGAACCCTAGGTCACACAGCAAAACCACCACCGGCAATGAGTTTCCCATGCCCAAAAACCCCTAAGTAAGATAAAAATAACCTTGCTTCGTGAGGGTACTAAAATGTTTTAAAAACCCTCACTTTGACCTCTGACCCCAAACTATGGGACGTCATACCTCCGTACCCATAGAACCATGGATCACAGAGCAAAACTAGGCCGGCAATAAGTTTCCCATGCCCGAAAATCCCTAGGTGAAACTTATCTGCCGCCCAAAACGTGAGAACAAATTTTCAAATTTTGGCTCGAGGAAACACTGGGGCGCCATACCCCCGTACTTCAAACGCAATATATCCCGAACCGGAGCCTTAATCGAAGGCATCGGTATTTATCATTTTGCTATGAAATAAAACCAACCAGGGAAAAAAATCGAGAGTTAAGATAAAAATAACCTTGCTTCCGTGAAGGGTACTAAAATGGGGCAAAAAACCCACATTTTTGACCCCTGACCCCGGAACAAGACCCCAAATAAAAAAAACGCTAGGGGATGTTCACAATAAATCACTATGCCGATTCGAATAAGCCCAAGATCATGAAAATCGGTTAAGTCGTTCCCGAGTTATAGCCAGTCACACACAGACAGAATTTAAAAGATTTCACCCCTGCAACATACAATCTCCACTAGTTTTCACTACGTTCTGAATATTGTAACTATCAGAAAGTGCTATGTTAGATTAAATAATGCAATCATGACTGAATGAAATAATGCAAAATTTATAATGGCAGAATTGTAATGATTTTTGTCCCCAAAATAAAAAATTTGTGTTTTTTGTCCAAATAGGGGAAATTTTGCATATTTCTGGTCCAACTGAGAAAAATTTACTAATTCTAGCCATTTAAGAAAATACTGGAATGGGTATGTCAACTGGGCGAAGCACAATTGACCTGAGAGCATGAAGCGGGTGAATCTAGTGTAGGTGGAAATACTCGACACAATTGGAGACGCCAGTTACTTAAAAATACGGCTAGACGGAATAACAAACTAGCTAATATAATATAGAAATTGAGTAAATCTACAGTACGTGCCCGATGACTACTTTTGTGATGGTGAACATCGAGTCAGTAGCATTGCCATAAAGTAATTTTAATGTATTTCGGCTGCATTATTGGTTTTCTAGAACCTTACTAGAAGCTCAACAAGCCACAAGCCAAGCAAAATAATTGAAACTTCGAATATAACACTGAGATCAGACTAGCCACATTCGCAACATTACCGCTTGCCGTGCTAGTTACTAGTGTTAGATGATAGCCCTCAGATATAGAGGATATCATGGCGCCCAGGAATACAGGTTCAGAGCACTCATTGTTAGTAGACATTTTATAAAAATACCTACCTAAATTAAAATATAAAACTTTCTCGTTATAACAATAATCCGATTTTACAAATTAAAAATAATTTTAAATAAATATGTTTCAACCTAACTATTCTTTTCTATGAAATTAAAATTTATCTTTTTTAACAAATAGATTGTGAGGGAAATGTGTATTTTTGTAATTTTCTACCTAAATCGATACCTGCCAGCCTGTATCTAATGATCACCAATCGGTTGAATATAATGGGAAAGAAATCTTTACTAGCATGCTGATTTTTTGAATATGTCACTTCGGTTACATGTCAAAACATGTCGGTGAACATTTTGAATCCCAATATCGATATTCAGATCAAAACTCCATAGTGGCGTCCGGCCCTCTTGTTGTTACTCATAAACAAACACTATTATATTTTGAAAATGAGAATTTTGACGTTCCACGTTATTATTCTTTTCTAATTTTTTCCTGCACAAATTCGGATTTTTTGAACAATCATAAACTCGAAGTATTATTTCGTGCTGGACCTATTAAATTAGTATTAAACTGGACTGAACTAAAACGCCAATTTAAGATTCTCCTCAATGAAAACAATTACTATTAGCGATTACTGTCCCAAACTGAAAAATATGTATAGTGATAAGAAGACATTTAAATTACCAACAAGGTCTAAACACATTTTAAACTAACTTGCTTCCGATGAATGAGAAATTGCTCAACATGATAGATATTATTGGTTTCGGGATCCTCAACCCAAATCCAGAAAGTTTCCACAGATTTGCCATGAACGCGATCGCACCACGTAAACAGCGGCACAATATCAAGGCGAAGCTGCGTAGAAAAACGAAACGAAACAGCTACAAGCAACATACCACCAGAATACTAGGCGTGTTAGATGTAATGCATAACCGCAGCAAATCGGACAATGCTAAAATACCGCACACGCTCACTTAAAAACACTAGCTGAAGTGACAGTAGGGCCCTAACATTCACCACAGATTTTAATCCGATACATATTTAAACATTCAACTTCAAAAGCTTCTCATATGATAATGACACTTCCCGTTCAAAGTCGCAGGTTCTTTGGAAATTCCAACATTTAGTTTACCTCAAATGCCAAAAAGCACAGAAATATAGCTGGAAGCAATACTGTACCTCGTCTCAAAATATTACTTACGGTAGACTAAAATTGCTTTCGATGAAGCTAGGCTAAGATTGTAGCCGTATCTGAATTGATGTATTTTCGAAAGCAACATTAAAAGTAGCACAATACGGGTAACCAATTTATAAATTAGGAACAGCATTTAAATGTTAACGAGAATATTCAGGCCGGAACTAGAGCTGCACGCGCTGATTTCAGGGTGCCTATTTTAGCTGGACAACTTCACAATGATAAAACACCGTACTCGCCAAAAATATACTCACACTCACATTATTCCTGGACATTGAAACGAACTAAATATGATAAGCTCCTGGCTATTATGACAACAGATCGCCAACAATGGCAGTCGCTTACTCGAGACTCACAAGAAAGAAATTCTTTCCAATTATTATAAATTTTAATGCCTTAGATATCACTAGCGAACACTTCGCTCGAGCCGCGCCCGAAATATGACAGTCATTTCTGACCAGTACTCCGCGTAACATATAACATCCTTAGTGTATATATAATTATTCAAGATAAAATTTAACTATATCACTTTCTATGTACGTTGATAACAACGCTTCACAGAATTTTCTATAAAACCTAAGCAAGTTGTAATAATTATCAACTTGATCAGTAAAAATCAGTTGTAGTACCCTCAGAACGGTTCTAGTGATTGGTTGCACTGTCGGTTGAATCTCAAGCCTTGGTATATAAGTAGCTGCTTTTTTGACCTCACCACCGTTTGTACGAAGTCGTATGCCTAAAATTAGTAACAATTAGTCAAAGTAGTATTGGTCTTCCGTTTGTGAAATGAGCTGTTAAAATAGTAATTCGATGTTGTAATACCATTTACTTGTTCATTTCATTATTTTGTAAACATAATTTCTTACTGATCTACAACATTATATTTCAAAGGCGAAAGCTCAAAGTTCAGTTTGAAAGTCCAGAAATGAACGTAATTTCATCATTTTATCATTATAAGTGGGAGGGTGAAGACAGCGACTAAGCAGTAGGGCATGCTTTAGCATAATATATCTGGCTTCTCCAAAGTGGGGATGGTGGCCTCCTGGCGAAATTTTGGCACCGACCGCAAAAGGCCCCTGACAAAAATTTATGGCTTCCCACGAGCAAAAACACCAAATGATAACGTAAAAAAAATAATTTTTTTACAAAATTTTTTTCCGGGGATACAAATTTGACTAATTTCATCAAAAAATTGATTGAAAAGTTGGTTTTAACCGATAAATAACCGTTTTACACCGTTTTTTGAGGCTATTTATTAAAAATTTTTATGTTTTTCGCTGAAAAATAATAAATTTTGAAAATTTTCAAACTTAAACCATCCATTTCAAGCCAGAGGTCCCAGCTCATAATAAAATCCGGCGCTCCCCAGTTCACAATCAGGGCCCCAGTTCATGCCTCTGGCAAAATTTTCAGCGAATGGAGAAGTCAGTATATGAGATTAAACATTGCACACTTATGCGCTTTACTTTTTAATAGCAAACAAACGTTGCCCTAAGTTTTAGCATTGTTAAATTCTTCCCCATCAAAGTCAAACTTTGGTAGATTCTGATAAGGGAATGTAAAATATCCAACTGATTACTGCTCCAGGCTGGCTAAACAGAGTAATAGAATTATGTTCAGTTTGAATACTACAAAATTACAAGCGGGATTTAATTGTGCTATTCGATCGCAAAACTGTGCCTTTTAAAATAAGAATAAAACTATCTACAGAGCAATGCCCAAATCACTTTACCATGAGTTCAAATGGCAACGAATTGACCGCCACAGTTGCACATCCAGTTGATTTTACCTTGAATCATTAAAATAGCACAAATACACTTCAAAAACAACTTACCTATTTCCTTAGCATCCATCTCCAACATTGACTCAAGTGAAATATTGCAAGTGTCAAGCTTTGAAATAACGTCCCATTTCAGGAGGTTAGGATATAGTTGCTTCAGTGGATGCTCTTCTGGCCACAGCTTAAATAAAAAAGTGCGGTTAACATTTTACCGAGATTAATAAAATTGTTATTGAATAGTAAAACGTTACAATCCCGGATTAGCAAGATTAATCTCTGCTGGCTTGTCACAAAAACACGTATCTAGGACCATGGTATAGTTGCAGATTTAGAGTTATGTTAGTATTGAATAATCTATACTTCCGGCCCACAATTGAGCAGTTGGAATCCTGCCAACAACTGGAAGATTTGCAATAGCTGGAGCACCGCCCAGCTGGTGTTGCTTCTGACCGCATGAGGGAAACTTTATGGAAAATGTTGAAAAAACTGCATTTATTAAAGAGATGGCAATTGTTGACACAGCAATTGGCCCACAAAGATAATCTTGATAAAATATGACAACGGCCGCTCATTGCTACAATAATTATGCGAATGCTGTAATGTTTCACACTGCCAGAACACTTGTTTTAGATTGCTTGAGATATAAAATGTGCCATAATAATAAATCTAAATGAATAGTGTCTTTTGTTAGTTACGCCAGCCAAAATAGTAAATTTTGGTACCAATCGAATCAGTTCGACGAAGCAAATTTTCACTAGGGCCATATTTACAACGAAAGCTTTTCTTTCATTTTTGAGTTGTTAATGGCAGCGAGCTAATCTTCTACCTGTCATACATGGTTTTTCACATGGTAACTTTATCGCGGACACCTGTCAAAATAGTAAATTGCGATACCAACCGACTTAGTTCGACGAGGCGCTTCCGCAAATTTTCACTGAGGCCATATTTGTGACAGTTTTTTTGCAAAGTTTAAGTTGCTCAAGGCAGCGAGTTATTCTTACAGGACCAATATTAAATAATTCTATGGAATTATTAATTTATGCTACTAACATTTTAGAAGGCGATGTTCTGATTTGTCGACGGGAAAGAAAATTGATCACTATATAATTTTTGAGTTCTGAGTGAGTGAGTCAGCGAAACGAGCGAAGAGAAGATTTCTCACTGTCCAGAGTAATAAATTTCGACTGTGTAAGTTATTCTGTCTTTGGGTGACACACATAACTTTACTTCGGCTGGGCGGATTCACTAGCGCGATAGCTCATTTTTTGAAAGCTTGAAATATCCATTTGTACCCTTTATGCGATGGGCTCTTCATTCGCTGAAAATTTTGCCAGGGAGCATGAACCAAGGGACCCCCATGGTTCCTTACCAGGGGGCATTTTCCAAGAGAAAAAACGGTTAAAAATCGTGTCAGAAACACTGCCAAAATAGTTTTGATGGAGACAAAAACCGATTTTGAAGCAAATTTTGACAAAATTTGCGACATTTTTGGTTTCAGAACGGAATTTTACTACAAATTTTGATCAAATTTTATGTAATGTGGACCGATTGGAAACAAAAAAATTTCGAAGAGGCGGTGAACCGTGGGAGCCTAAAATTTTGCCAGGGGACATGAACCGGGGGGCACCTGTACTGAACCAGGGGGAACCGAAAAATGCCAGCCCCCCTTCCCAATTTGGAGAGCCCAGATGCGCAACTAAACTTAAAATGACCCCTATGACCATCCTATTTTGTTTTTTGTAAAAAATTTCGTCAGGGAACATTTTCTAGTCGGTGCGAAAATGCTAGTTTTTGTTCGTGAATATCAAATTTGTTCGCGAACATAATTTTGTCGGAGTTGAATTAACAAAAGTCTTGTTCGCGAACACTAATTGATAAATAATAGGGACGTTCCGTTTATGACGTCACTCTTACATAAATTTGTTCGCGAACAGAGACGAATCCTATTTCAACGCTATAAAATGTTACTAAACTGTCCTAAATCGAATGCAAATCTCTACGTCTGCGCAACAATGACCCAAATCGAATATCCTATTTGTTCCATAACAATGAATGTGGATTCCACGTCGGGAACCGCAAAATAGGATGATTAGCGGGGTCAACTTAAGTTTAATCGTGCGTTAGTTAAGAACGAAGCACGATTCCAACATCTTCCACGCGAATAAAAAGGCCAACGTGGCTCAGATAGGGTAATTGGTCTCATTTTCTGAAGCGAATAAGCCTCTATAAATCTGTTATAATGCTTTGCTATGTTGTTGGTCTCATTTTGTACAACAGTTCATCCTCTAGGTAGCTGCAAATACTATGCTGCTATAGTCTTTACTTACACTGCAAGGTTGGATCAAAAAGTCTGCTCAGTGGGCCTTCGAGACCCACACCACATGAAAATGGTAATATCTCTTCAACCGCTCGTGCTATATCAGTTTTTTTGACTCATTTTATAGAGCAAATCATCCCCCTTGAAAATTGCTAGCACAATAATCGGTATATCTTGTCAACTATTCCAGCAACGTGGGATATTGATGGCTCATTTTGTAATGTAATGCTGAATATAGTTATGCACATCCGTGTAAATTAAATATTCGAGGCCTTGGCGATTCTACAATTGAATTATTCACAACCTTGGCTATAAGACACACTACTAGCAATAGTAGTTATAATTGTTGTAATAATTGAGTTACCGAAAATGAAACTATTAACTTTATACGGAGCCGGAATCTGGTCTTACAATTTTAAGTGTGCTTCACACGACTTTCCGTTGCACTTAATGTATTATCGGGGCTACATCCTTTCTGGGATTTTGAAAGAGATATGAAAGCTAAAAAATTTTGGATAGTTTTTTGGTTACTCAACTAGCACGGCGTGTGACGGGTTCTTCATGTCCCTCGAGGCCAACTTTCTTAACAATGTGCATTAATTAATATAAGATGTAATAATGCTCCGGAAATTTAGCAATAAGTATGTTCCCAAGCTGTAACCTTTTCAGATGCTAGCTCGTTGCGTAGATGTTACTTAATTCAGTTGTACTAATTGACAAGAATTACAATCGCACTGGGTGGTGCTTAAATCAATTTTATGTTGACAAGGTCACATTATGCTATGTAGCGTTGTTATGGTCAAGCACGAAAATATATTATTTTGACTAAAGCACGTTTCAACAAGCCACATCCAGCTATGAATTATACAGTCAAACACTTTCAATTTGACAATACACCGCAGGTATCTGGATGGCTCACACATAATTGCGATAAGCACCCATCAGAATCTTGAGAACGTTCTCTTGAGGTAACGCTATTCTGTTATCATTTCATTTATCAGCATTTTATGTTTAACCACACACAGAATTACCTGATGTTCGACGACTTTGCATAATGACAACATTCGGGCAGATGCTGAAGCCCAACAACGACTTATACAAATTTCAAAAACCGCTCGTAAGATTCGCTGAGCATTCTAAAAACCATAAATAAGGAACACATTATTACTAGTAACTCGCAAGCGAAGTGAAACGAAGCGAGTGTGGTTTCATTTTTAAATTTATCATTTTGTTTAATCACCTGTAACAGGTTGTGATTGATGAATGTGCCATCCTAAAGCATCATGAACCCTGAACCCAATGAAAACCCTAAAACGTCGTCGACCCTAAACCTACTAACAACGCATCAAGTATCTGCGCTGATCGCTAGATAGGCAAACCATCGTATTCAGCTTACCGGAAAACCTATACAGACAATTCTTGGTAACTGTACCTAATACGTGATCAAGCAACGGAAGATACTCTATTCTGGAAATCGAGTTTATTGGCCTCAAACCCGCCGAAACCTCATGAAAATGCATGAGATATGCACGCACGACTCTAGATATTAAAATCATTGTATTCCGCAACCGAAAAACGTCTACATAAACTGTTTTGATGCCATAAACCAACCTACTGAAGATCGACTATTTTCTGGAAATCAGGTTCATTGACCCTAAACCCATTAAAACCCATGAAATATTCACCGTGAACACTAGATAACCAAATCATTGTATTCAGCCTTAACAAATAACTATATAAACCATTCTTGATGCACTGCACGCAATACAAAACATAATTAGACAAATAAAAACGCACTACATTTTGTAAATCGGGTTCCTCGACCAGGAAGCTCTTGAAACCCCCAGGAAAAGATATAATAGGTCGTTGTCAAGTTGGACTCTAGATAGCAAAGCTATCGTATCTAGCGTGCCTGATAACCTAATGGGCACTCTGTAAGGTAAAAAGAAACAATAACACGTCGAAATTTGCGGCAACGGGTCGACGAACCATATTCGGGCCCACCGGGGCCCAGGGAGTGGTTCAACAAAAAAGTTACGGTTGCAATTCTCGGTTAGCTGATTCTGCATGGTAGTCTCCATTTTTTGATGCGGAGCCAGTGTCACAAGACTTGGGCTGCCAAAATTCTGGTACCCGTATAGCCAAATTTGGCAAAGAAGCCTTAAAAACCTGTTCTGTGATATTTAGACCCCGAAGATACGGTCGGAACTGTTCGAGTTCATTTACATGGCACATCCTCTTCGCTCTTACTATCGAAAAAAATCTTGCCAAAATCCATCCACGCGAAGATGAGTTGTTATGAACGACAGAAATAGTCGAAATAGAATTGTTCACGATTTTCCCCCTAGCGCACTCAGAGAAAACTACACGAGCTTAGCTCGCTCCATTTCAATAATATAATACATGCTTAGCTTCTCAAAAGTCATATTTTGAAGTGGTTTTTAAACCTCTGTAAATACAATATGACAATAATATTTGTACGACTATCTGAAACTGTCTCGTCAAAATATTATAATTAAGCTCATAGTATTGCCCACATTCTAACTCCGTAATATTTCAATGCCGTGTTTTAGCGCGTTTCGCTTGTTGTAGGTAGTCTCAGTCAATAAAATAATTAACATTTAACTGACTATAGTTGTTACTTACAATTCCAGCAAGATTAAGCCAATTTTTACAAACTAGTAAACGTAATAAGTTACAAAAAGTGAGCGGAGCAATAGTCAAAGTATATTATATCTTATTTAAGTATACATTTCAACTAAATATTTAATCAAGTTATCCTAAGTATCACGTTTTAGACATCTGATGTCAAATCCACTTTAAAAAGCTAGCTAGGTAACAAATTAGCGAATTAATTAGTAATATCACTTAATGATTTAACTAATTAGCAAATACGATAAAATTTTAGAAATTTAAAAGTTACATATTCATGATCAGGGATATCGAAAACCTCAGAGGGCGTGATTTTAAAATTTACATAAAATTAGCTAATTGATTACTTAACTAATTAGCATATACGGCCAAGTTTTAGAGCTTCAGAAATATCATATTCGTGATCAGCGTCATAGAAAATCCCCGTGTGCAATTTTTTTTCATTTCGGAGCACTTTGAAAATTTTCAAAAATTTAGCTAATTAATAATTAATTAGCTAATTAGCATATTTTTAACATCCCCGAATAGTAATAAACACCACATTCATAATCAGCACCGCAAGACGCAATATACGCACCAAAATAATAGCTTTACAATAATGTTGTTCATTGAAAAACAAGCAATTTTTGTTTGAAAATGCTAAAAATAGGCTGACACGATTAACTAATTAACTAAAGCCAATTTTGACAAAATCAATATGCCTTGCACCTGTAAAATATTAGGCCTTTCAAACAAAAAAGGTTTTTTAAATCGGCCCAGTAGTTATCGAGGAGTTCAATGGACAAAAGGTGCCGAATTTTCCCCCTCTAACCAAGACAAAAATGCTTCGGTTCACTCCGCTTAATAAAGCAAAAATGCTCAAATTGTAATGAATTTTAACCGAAAATTCCTCAAATTTTTCGAAATCTAAAACATTTTCAAATTTTAAGTGTTTTCGTGGAATACGTCAAAATAGCTAATATATTGCGCCAAAAAATATAAAAGCTTAGCAAATTTTAAGCATTTTGATGTGATTTATCTATTTTTAGCCCCACCACTGAGCTTTTATTATTTTTGGTCAATAGTTGTGTTAACTGGAGGCCTTTTTAACGGGGAAAGCAAAAGATTGCCAAAGAACATTGCAATAGGGGAACTGATAAGTACCAGCACATGAATTTGAAATACCTATTATATAGATTCAAATTTAGCTACTCAACACTAACCTGCATCACATAGGCTGAGTCAGAGATTAACGAAAACGACGACGGCAGATACTGACTAATATGCGCTTGTAGCAGGACGTTGACTTTGCCTTCACTATTTTCAGCACCGCCGCTAACCGGTAACCGACAAAAATTGTGATGAATTGCATCAATTTCGTCCATTTCGTCGTCACGAACTTTTAGTTGGTCAAATTCCGAAGCTTTCGATATCATGGACAGGACATCGCCATCATGGAGAAATGGACGAAGTGCATCGTTAAATGTCTGAAAAATGAATTCCTTTTAAAAACAATGGTGTGCATTACCAAAAGTCCATGATAAGACCATTAAACAAGAGCGTTACACTTTATCTCACACTGCATTACGTGTGTTGTATAATGATGCGGTCGATTTTTGCGACATTGGTGCCATTTTAGAGGAGACAACAATTTCAACTTTTGTCCTGTTCCCGAGCCATACGAACTTTTTTATCTTGAAAAAAATTTAACAATAGGCTAAAAATTACCAAAAATGTGCTTAAAGAAAATGATGAGAAAGGGAACAGGGCCTCCCAAAAATTTAATGGGAAAATTTTATTTCCTATAAAAGTGGGACAGCAGGACGCAAAATTGACCATGTCATCTACAACGCTTATTACATAGTGCGGCCTATGTGTCACACAATACTTCAATGGTCTATCATAGGACTCCTGGTATTACTGCTTACTGCAGAAAATTAATATATAGGAAACTTGTAAGCAAGCAAGTTATCCTATTCATTTTTATGTGTGTATACTAATATTTTGTAGGAGTTATATATATTAGTAGCTTGTCTTCCAGGCGGTGGACTCTGAGCGTTGAATATGTAATTTAGAGAGATGTACGCAGCTATTTTGACCATCAAATCACAAAATGAAACATGAATTGCTTTACAAAATGCAATCAAATAGCTCTAATGGTTGCGGAGATATTACCATTTCGTGCGTTTTGAGTCCCATGGGCACATGCATAAACCGCTTTGACCTGCGCTTAAACTCTGCAGCATAATACTTACAACAGCAGAATACAACTTTCAGCTAAATAGAGAATGAATTGCTATACAAAATGAGACCAAAAACATTCACATAACATGAGCGGTTGTAAAAATATTACTGGTTTCGCATATTTTGGATCCCATTGGCCCATGGGAAAACTCACTAGAAAATGAATTTGTTCCAGCTCAATTTCACACAGACATCTACCAGATTGTAGAATTATAAGTAATGTGGTTTTTGGCCCCGGGGACCCAACACGAGCCCCTTTACTACGCTTTTCGGGAAAGATGTTGGAAGCGGTCTTCGCGCCTAACTAAACGGCACAAATAGAGATTTCAAGCTTTTAAATGAACTATCGCGGGAATTAATCCGCCCAGTTACACATAAGTTATGCGTGTTACCCTGAAATCCCCTTGACGGACATTGTCAAATTTCACTACTGTTACGGCTAGTGAGAATTCTTCGCTTCGCTCGTTTCACTCACTAAAAATTCTATAATTTTTGTCATATATATGAAAGGTAAAAGTTAGAATCGCCAAAAGAACTGAGGAAATTACATAAAAATGAAATAAGCATATATGGTTGTATCCATTTTTATGTGTGTATATTCAAGGAGGGTCAAAGAAAAGTGAGAAGCTCAACGCCCGCCAAATTACAGCTTCTCACAGTATGTGACGAGCAAGATGGAAGACAGACTGACACGAGAAGAATACCACATACTATTTCAGTTCCCTAGAGCTAAAATGTTGCTACTTACACGGTGGCGGGGGCTTCCAGTCACGTAATGTAACGGAGTAAAAGTCACCAGAGCATAAATTCTCAAGCACAACCGATGAAGTCGTAGAATATGTCCAACGAATGCGCCATGTTATCCATCCATCGTGCCGAATGGAAGTTGGACCAAGACGAATCTCTCAATGTATCAACATTCCATCAAATGAAAGAGCGTACCAATTCCTGTGTAGTGCCGGAATATGCGGCCGCAATTCCAACGGTGTATTATAGAAGTCGGCCCCCGAATTATCATTAAGCTCTTGTTGTGCGTTGTGCTAACTTTTACATGATCAAGTAATTACTTTCCTGGCAGTTTATTTAGATACATAATCGGATATAACAGAATTACAACATTAAAACTCGGAAGACCGATTATTGCAAAATGCAGCTATTTCAAGCGCCAGGACGCAGTTTTTATGCACCTGGTTCCCGTAGACTCAAAATAAATTATAGCTTTCATCAAAGAGATTAATCAATAACACCTACCTGAATGGTGTCGCTTTTAATGTAAAAATGACTAGCAATACGTCCTAGCTGTGTCGAGTACATAAGACCATTTTTGACGTCAAAACGAATCATTTGAAACTGATCAAGTTTTGATGCCGCCAACTTTATAAGTTCACTTCGGTATTCACTTAGGTCAGGATCGTTCTGAAATAATACGCTGTATACTGCTGGATAATATACTCGCTCCGCCATTCGTTGAACATTTCTCTAGGATAATGAAATGGAACCACCCCAGATTCAACAAAACCGTGAAACCAGCCGATTTAGGTTAATATTGCTGTCATGGTTTATTTCATAGATGGTGATAAAGGCGATGGAGCGTTTATCTGTGAGGCGTCAGATCCCCCGCCAACCGGCTGATCCACCTGATGGAAGCCGAAGGGCTACCACCCTCTTCAAGATTTCGGATCGTCAGCATATATGTTGTATATGACTGAACCTAAAAGCAATTTTTAAACATTTTGTCCTGATATGCGTCTTGGATGGTATTTTCAAATTTATAACTTGCATCGTATATCACCAGTGACAAATCATAGGTTATTTCCACTACGAATGAAGTCAACGTTTGCTCCTTCAACATCATCGGCTCCACCATCACGTACATTATCGTCGCCATGTCCAAATCTGTGTGCGGCAATACTAGTGCACCAGTCAACACAGCATCACAACCGTCTAAAGTCATCATCAATAACAACAACAGCAACTGCCGTCGTAGATCAATCAATATCGACGTCAGCCTTTGTTGTTCACCAGCGTCGCGTGTCCTGATCCATCACAAGCGATTATCGACAACGTTCTCCTTCCAGACGACATCAACAGTTCTCCGGTGAGACATTTTATTTTCTCTTTGACACACACCCTCATAATAGAAAGGTCAGTTTGATTCAAATTTTTGCAGCGCAGAACGTTGAACAGCACACGCCAGTAGGCGTAACACAGCGGAAATAACGCAATTTCATTAGATATTAAGCGGGCAAGAACTAGCGATTTGCCAGCAAAAAGTCGTGAGTATTGTAGCAGCCTCCTACATCGAGAGACTGTTTGGCGGTAAATGATGGTTAAAGTATACACAAATGATGAACCGAGAGGCTTTATGATTATCTGGAACTATAGTAATTACATCAATTTTGGTGATTCGCTAGGCACCGCTAGGATTTCAGCGAGATTAAACAAAGTTTTACTTTGCAACAAAACATTTCACAAGATATATAGGTACTAGAACTATAATCGGATCGGGTCGTTTGAAATGTAAAAACGGCCTAACGTTCGTCTATTTCAGTAACCTGTGATAAATTTCATATTACTGCATGTTCACAACATATTTCCGGTAGATTACACTAGAAAACGGGTCGTCGTCGAAAAGACTACTAGCCTGTCCACAGGGTCCTCATATCAGCTTAGAACTTGGTCCAAAAACAACAAAATTCAGAGTATTAATTATATATACAATATTTTATTGGTTTGTCCAACACAACTAATAACAAATACTTTACCACAAGCTTTTCGTGAGTCAGCCCATAAACAAGCGGATTAAGTCGCATTCTAACGAATAGATAGGTATAGCTCAACCATTCGACTGCTTCTTCAACGCTTGTCACGGTCCCCAAACAAATCTGGAACAAAAGAAATCATATTTATTAACCCCACTTATATCCCAATGCATCGCATCAAAATCCGATTGCATTGGAGCTCACACACCCCGACTCAGTGAAGATAATATCGATACACGTCCATCGTTAGACGGCATAAAGAAACAATGTCAATGCCAAATCATCACATCTAGTAGACAGTCACGCACTGGATTAGCTACACAATAAAAACTCACTTAAAATGCGTTTAAACGCGTTTGCGAGTAAACTAGTTTGCATTCGTGAACGCTCGATTAAAAACGTTTGCGAGAGTGCGTGCGTGTTTAACCACTTTTACGTAATAATTTCTTTAAAACGTCTTAATAACATTTAATAATGTCAAAAATGATTTTGGGATTCTAAGATTTTTGGAAAAACATGGAAACTTGAAGGCGTACCGCGGGCTAATATATTTTTTCGACTACATGAGCAAAATAAAACCCTTTAGTTGAACGCGCATAGGTCTGACCCAATCTTCAGTGTCAAAATGGCAAAAACAATGTTTTTAAAGGTTCTTTGTCAAATCTGGCCACACGGGTACCAGTGCTTCGCAGTCCTCGCGATACAGGCTTCACATCGAAAAATCAGCTCAACTTTGCTAACTACGACTTTTTGTGCGACCACTCCCTGGGCGGCTGCGGGCCAGAATGTGGTTTATCAACCCTTTGGCAGAAATGCTATTTTTCAAATTTCGCCGTGTTATTGTTTGTATTTACCTTACAATAAGTTCATATTAGGTTATCTAGTGTCCATGATGCATATTTCACGACTTTTCAGTAAGTTTAGGGTCTATGCTCAGTTGTTCGATTACGTATAGCGTACATGTCATCAACAATTGTCTATATAATTATGTTTTGCGGTGAGCTGAATACGATGGTATGGTTATCTAGAGTTCAGCACGAGTATTTTATGTCTTTTCAGATGTTTTCATTGGGTTCGTCTAGTGTCCAACTTGACCATATTATACCTTTTCTTGGGGGTTTCAATGGCTTCCTGGTCGAAGAACCCGATTTACAAATTGTAGTGCGATTTTATTTGAATAATTATGTATTCAGTGCAGAGCATCAATAATGGTCTATATACAGTTATTTGTTAAGGCTGAATACAATGATTTGGTTATCTAGTGTCCACGGTGAATATTTCATGGGTTTAGGGTCAATGAACTCGATTTCAAGAAAATAGCCGGTCTTCATTAGTTTGGTACATGGCATCAAAAATAGTCTACATAGAGCTTTTTAAGGTATGCTGAATACAGTTATTTGGATATCTACAGTCCAGCGTGCACATTTCATGAATTTTCAATCGGTTTAGGGTCAATAAAACCTACTTTTAGAACATATTCTGTCATCAGCCGTTTGGTTACGTATTGCGTACAAGTAACCAAGAATTGTCTATATTTCCGGTAAGTTATATACGATGATTTGATTGTCTAGAGAGCAGCACAAATACTTGATGTGTTGTCCGTTGTTTTCGGCTGGTTTAGTGTTTTCAATGGGTTTCAGAGTTCAAGAGAATATAGGATCGTATATTCATGAAACACAGCCTGTTGTAGGTGATTCAACAAAATAACTTAAAAATGAAACCATGCTCGCCCCGTTTCACCCTCACCAGCGAGTTACTGGTAAAATCTTAATTCAAATCAAAAATTTTTGAAAATACATTTAGAAACGAATGAGGCGTAGTAAACCGACATAAGAACACGCTCATTCCGACATTCTATCCTTATCCAATAATACGTTACACTTTCATCGGTAACTGCACTCAGATAATCAAAAGAGTAATTCACACTATCGGGCTCATATATTTTTCCAAAAATGAGCAATCAATGTTTGTCTAACAAAATTATACCCGGACCATGAGCTGGTGATCCCTAGTTCGGAACTGGGAAAACTGAAAAAGTATGGGGTGGGCATACCGGAAACTAGGGGTCAGGGACCCAAGGCCATCTCTGACCCATAACAAGGGTGACGTCTTAGATCGGGTTAAAACCATGATTTTGCAAAAATATCGATTTTTTCCAGAAATTTGGCAAAATTTTAGCAAAAATTAAGGAAAACCAGTAAAGGTTTTGTCAAAAATTGGGTTAAATTGACAGAAACTGGACAAAATTTTTGCAAAAATCCTACAAATTAGACAAAATTTTTGCAAATATTGAAAGGGTGGCGAAGCCAAATTTATGGATTTCAAATTGACAATTTTAGAGGACAAGGGGAGGAGGAAAGGTGCCTTTTAGGAGTCAAGCAGGGCCAATGAGGGATCAACCCCTCCCCGATTGCCACCAATAAAATCCCTGTACGAAAAATACTCTAATTTAACGACTAACTGCAATTATATATGTCTACGAATGAAAATCTTAGCAATTATTTATATTTTTAGCCCCGCTGGGTGGAATATAATAGCTAGTCCATAGATGGAGGGTGAAGAACCACCTCTTCCGACCCCCTCCTTCATTATCATCACATTTTCAACCGTATTCAATTCTCGAGTGACTACCACATCCATGTTACACCAAATCCATGATTTATTAATATTCTAAATTCATGTTTTCTGTAAATAATTAATTACAACTATCGCCAATGCTATTAAACACACTATTAAAGCCTGAACATTTGTAAATTATTTGAAAAAATTATCTAACACCTCCACTTTAAAATTCCCCTTTCAATAAACATATCCCGCAAACTCCATAACCTCCCCGTCACATTTCACGAACCAGACAAAAAACCCCAATGAACATTTAAGAAGTTTGGATCAAATAAAAATGGTCAGTATTATCTTTCTACATTTGGCAAACATATACTTACCTCTGCGTTAAGTGAATCAATTAATCCCGACAACAGTTGACTTTCAATCGGCATTTGACGAGTCAATAACGACAAATAATGCGCTAGTTTGTCGTGTGTAGTAATAATAATTCCAAACCCCAATTTATCGAACTGTGGCCGCCCCGCTCGGCCGAAAATTTGCTGCACATCTAAGATACCAAGATCAACGAATGCGCCTTTTTGAGCGTTGTACATCTCCGTGCCCTAAAATGTTAATATAATACAATAAATTATTTACGATAATTATGGCATCAACTTAAATTCATTCAATAATAATTTTTCTAGTCACCAAAAATTATGCTCCTTAGCATTAGCTCTGAAACAAAAACCGAATGCTCTGAAAATTTTGCAAATATATGTACCAAAATTATCTAGGCTAACGAAATTTTGACTGTGCTATTTAGATAAGAGTTACTATAGCACATCCATTATATTTCACAATGCCTGAACTGTCTACTACTTTGAGATACCGAAAACCAGCGTAAACAGAAACAGTAGAATTTATACAAACCAGTTGACTTTTTTATAAAGCATTTCTGAAAAATTAATAAGGATAGTCAAAGAGGTCTGAGGCATACTTGTCCAAAGTATGCGGTACGATCAGAAACAATTTTGAGCAAACGAGCAGTGCCTTAAAACACAGTACGGGCAGCGGGCGAGCACCGGTCACTTCCGGTGGGTACTGTAAAGCGCATCTAGGGTTTCAAGCAAATTTCTATATGCGAAGAAATGCCAGCTAGCGTTTTGCAAAGAACATTAATTTCAGCAGAATTTTGAAAAGATTTTACAATGCTATTATTCCTAAATACAAAAAGACATGACTGCAAAAACACGCGTAAATGGTTTGGCAATAACGCACCGTGACAACATTTGCTACTCAATTCAGTTATTTTCACAAATTTAAACATCACAGCAGAAAAAAATTAAAGAATGTAATGAATATACAAGTAAAACTTACATCCAGCAAAAGCTATTACTATTGCAAATTCATATCAATCGCTATATTAAGTTATGAAAATTGATCAGAATCTGATAATTTAAATATGGTTACGACAATAATTTCAAAAAATCACGTAGCAGTAGTCACAATTAAATTCTCAATCCTAAATTAACATGGGCACTGAGTATCGTTGGAATATGCAAGCGAAATTATAACAATATACAGCTAAGTTCGAGCGGTTACAAAACTCAAACTACAGATTGTCCACAAAAGTGCGGGTTTGGCTAAAAATATTAAAGCTAAATCCAACGGTGTCTTACGTTACTAACCAACCTGAAAATTTACACAATTTATTCGTTATGCACTACTCACCACTGTCAGTTTGTGAAGATAAGAACGCGACTACATGTGGTCTTGATTATTGATAATTCTACTTAAAAATATTGAACCATCGTAATCAATAGCAAACCAGTTAAATCACTACATTTTCAATCACATTATCACATTATATTGGTTCGAATTATAACTGAGATAATGTAATAAAGCTCTACGAAAGGAACAGTATTATTGCAACAAGAAATTTTCAGCATGAAACAGTGCAATTGTGAATAAATTTCGTTAAAGCACTGCAAATATATACAGAGGAACTCCAACCTATAACTGACGGGCAACACCCTAAACCAAACTAATCTGGCTATTTCACTATGCAACCTGTACAGACTTATTTGCCAAAATTTACAATATTTTAAAGCAAGAACTTACCCTAATAATTACTGCATGAGCCGGCAAATTGACACCCCATGCTAGCGTAGCAGTGCAGCACAAAACACGGATATGACCGTCTCCAAAAAGTTTTTCCACAACATTTCGATCTGGGCGAGTCAGTCCAGCGTGATGGATCGAAATTCCCGCATCAAACAATTCCTTGAGCTGACGATTACGCGACTTAGAGACCTAAATCGTAAATTTATATAATAAAGCCATTAAGTAATTTTCAGGCAAAGCTGGTCTCTCGACAGCGGGAATGGCTACGTAGGCGAAATTTTCGAGGTCGCCCAGGATTTCGATAGTTCCCCAATTTCATGCTCCACAGGTATTATTTTGGCTTCCCCAGGCAAATCGACACAGCACAAGGTATTTTGAAATGACATCAAAAATGATTGTCCTAACAAAAAGTGGCTGTAACGAAACAGAATACTACAGCTTATTTTTCGACTACTCGGGACAAAATCCTAAGTAAAATTTATTATGCGCCATCTGTAGAAAATGCGGATTTTCAGTAACTAATAAATACGCAACAAAACAACTATATACATGTTGCAAAGGCATGAAAGCCACATTACATTCAATAATACGAATCCAGCTTAACCCGTGGGGCAAGTCCCTCAGTAAACCAGGAGGCACTACTTTCCATCAGCTAACCTACGGTGAAATTCTTGGTGGGTTCCCCTTCTCTGCTCCTGGTTGGAGCTAAGGGACCCAACTCAATGTTTCCCAAGTAAAATCTTATAATTCTGTTGCTGTGGAGAGACTAGCAAAGTTGAAACATTAAGTAATTACGGTGATAGTAAACTATATACCTCGCTTGTAGCAGGCAATTATACCAGATTGTTGTATATTCATTCACAATGAAAAACACTACAAGAAACAAAAACGCCAGCGACTGTTAGTGTTCACAGTTGTAATATATGAAGAACTTTAATATCGAGTTGCGTCAATCTGTCACAGAGTTTAGGATTCCAATTTTTCGTATAACTACTAGTGTGAAAAGAAAAATTATTTGCTACACAGAAACAGAAGCGAATTTGGTTAAAGCTTTGGATGCGTGTGCGTCTGCATCTAACTGTTTCACAGTACGTTAAATTCTATCGATGATTGCGCTTTTCGAACTCAATGAACGGATGGATCTTCACGTTAAGCGTAACTGAACTAAAGCTGCTTGTCTACGTAAGTGTACCATGAATTATTTGATCTGTGGCCATTTTCCTCTGCTACATATGAAGATAACCCATGACTGCTCAGTAAGAGTTTTTCCTCACGAAATACAAATAGCGAAGTAAACCTACCAGCTTTTTGGCATCACCGTATTGAGGTGTGTTTTCAGGTAGAAAAAACTCGGACAGCCCGCGGCTGCTAGCAAGCTCTTTGAATGTTGCTGCAACCCGCCCAGTCGAATTCCTTGCATGTACAAAAACCATAACCTGAAACCGTAACAGTTAAATGACACCGCTGTATAAATTAAAAGAGCCAGTGATTGGACATAGAAATACTTCTTTCTTTCTTATGAAACTTGCATAAAGAAGTAACCACCTGCAATGTTGTTGGGCAGCGAAGTTTTGGCTTCTCCATTTGAAGGACAAAATACTTTGGGGTCATCCTGGTTCCATGACGCTCGGCAAAAATTTTTAGTTCACCAGCAAGAAACATCAGTTGATATACTTTCCTTAAAATTTTATTCTGTCAAAAATTTTATTAAATAACGTAAACATGGTTCAAAATCAATCCTAAATATGATTATAATGTCAATTGGAACGTCTTAACATCATTTTGAGTTCACTTAACTATTTTAGCGTTTTTTAAATCATATAATTTCGACAATTTTTAAACATCGAGCATGTTATGCCCCTGTGAAATCCGGTTCCCCAGATTTAGAACCAGGGGTTTCAGATCATGCGCTCTGGCAAAATTTTCAGCGAATGGACAAGACAGAAGTTAACAATAGAAATGTCACATATGATGCGAGTTGACTAAAATCTTATTGACAACATTACCTGATGTCCGTGTTTTAGAAAGTCGACAACTTCGTCAAAACACACTTGATCCATGTCAATTTTCTGCTGCATCGGATTAGACGATTTAACGCCAATGAACCTAAAACACGAATCTTTTGAAACGTCATCATAATATGCTCAGAATCGTTTTAACGAACAGTTGCACATTTAAAAAATAAATCATATCGTTATATCGAAAAACATTGTCACTGCAATTATTATATGTTCTCTACGCCTACAATATTTAAGTGACTTTTGTGCGAAACAGGACTGAAAACAATAATGAAGTATTTATAATGAACACGTGTAATATAAATAGCCCAAAGATTGTATTTAGTGGGTTATTTATTACATATGTCAAATAATCGTGAACATCGAGGCAGCATGGGAGTCAACTATTCAACAATGCATCTAAATTTCGTTTCTATGTACATCAGTTAGCGAATGGTAACAAAAACGGTCTATTTTGTCGTACTTGGTTTAACAATTGTGAACTTGGTTGTTTCTTTAAAATCATGTCCTATCATTGACCAATACCAGCATGATATAAATATTCGTCCCATTGCAATTAGCTGGTAATTCGCTTTTGGAATCTTTTAAATTTTCGCATATCTTTTATCCAATATAATATTGTTAGTTTAAATTTATATTAATTTTTCCAAGCGATTCGATGCGACAATGAGGTCACGTATTGACCACGTGGAAACGGCTAATCATAAAAGACGCGCAAGCTCAAAATCCGAGGAACAACATTGTGACGGTGGCAACAATGTCCGATGGAAGTCCTGGTCTATGAATTGCAGCACCTTGCAGCCATAAGCACTGGTAATTTATTTATACTGATATGAGGTTCTCTAGCTAGGTTAGTTAATACTTAAAGTGGGCAAATCTAACTAATTAAGAATGTTTTCAAGAAGTAGTAACCAGCACTATAGCTTCTACAAAGTTGGGGTGGGGGTAGGCATTTTTGGTAGCTCCTGGAAAGAACTGGTGCCTCGGTTGGGTTCCTCTGCCAAAATTTTCGGCTTCCCCCGGCGAAACACACCAGTTGACACAAAAAAACTGACAAAATTTTTTTTACAAAAATCCCTTCTGAAAAATTAAATTTCAGCAAAAATGGTTGAATATTTGGTTTTGACTTCAATAAAGACGTTTTCGCATAGTTTCTGGTTCCATTTATTAATCACTTTAGCATTTATTGTTGAAAAATGATTTTACCCACACTTCCACCCCCAATTCAAGTCGGGTGTTCAGATTACATCCAATGGTAAAACCCGCCGCCTCCCGGTTCCGAGCCAGGGTGCCCAGTTCACGCCCCCTGGCAAAATTTTCTGCGAATCGAGAAGCCCGAAAATGAGCGCTATTTGTTCGATGGTTGAAATATGTTATTATTTCGCTCTTCGCGAAATTTTTAAACGAAACACGGCTTAGACAGGGCTTGTAAAAATGTCACACATATCAATAAAATTGTGCGGCAAAACTAATTGTGTAGGTTAATATTTATGCCCATTCAGTTTTAATGTTGGAACCATGGATGTGACTAATATATTGGGCTCTCCATTCGCTAAAAATTTTGCCAGGGGGCATGAACCAGGGGGCTCCCGATTTTGTCAGCGGACATTTTCCAAGAGAAAAACGATTAAAAATCGTGCCAAAATGTTTTTGATAGAGAGAAGAAGTGAGTTTGAAGCAAATTGTGACAAAATTTGTGAAATTTTTGGTTTCTGAACTGAATTTTAGTACAAATTTTATGTACTTTGGACCAATTGGAAACAAAAAATTTTCGAAGGGAGCATGAATTTTTCGAACTAAAATTTTGCCAGGGAGCATGAACCGTGGGGCACCTGTTCTGAACCAGGGGGAACCGAAAAATGCCACTGGGCCCCTACCCCCAATTTGGGGAGCCCAGATATAATATACTTCTTTCAATTAATAATCTTGAGCAATGCTTAGGAAAATTCTACAAATTACCAATAATTTACCATTAAGTGAAAGTTTCGCACTAACAAACCGACTGTGTACTACTACTAAATCTAAACTGTCCATGCTTGAGTCCAATTCTAAACATGACCAAATACTTCTACTCAGCGTATCATAAATAATTAAGATTTCATATAATATTTAACGATAAAAAAGATACCGCGCCTGTACTATCCAAAAAACACTAATTAATATAAAAAAGCTAAATATTCGGCCATCATAACGCGAAATCATAAATTCCCCCTCGCAAAAAAATGCAGAGACATCAAAATTACAGCTATGCACTACACAGTGATAGTGCGAAAACGTCAAGAATCGTATCGAATTTAACCATCAGCTGCAAGACCAAAAAAGGTGAGTTTTAGTTACATTTTTTGTGTTAGACTAAATAACTGAACTCAGTCGCTATTATCTGCAAAAAATCTTCAGAATTTATTACACAGATTCTAGTATTAACTATGTAAAACACATGTTCATGTCAAATTCTCCATCCCCTCAATTCCCATTGTACCATGCCAAGTTTCCCCCTCGAATGATCGACTAACGTTTTGTCTCTCTAAGCCTAAACTTAGTTATAGGAGGAACTTGACGTAATATAAGACACTGATAAACAGATACTGAGCAATACAAAAATGAAGGAACAGTCTTCATGTGAACAGAACTTACTTTTGACCCAAGGGAACAGGTCTAAATCGTCCGTCAAAGAAAAATAGTCCGAGCTCCGGATTAACACGTAAAAATCGTGCAACATCAACATAGTTGGGAAGTGTTGCTGACAAACCAACAATTCGAATCATACTTTGTTGAAATTCAGCCTTATATTAAATTATCAATTAAATAGATTATTGATACCCGAATAATCATCAATATAAACCACTAGCTTGAATAAAAGGTCGGGCGTGTTACGTTATCGACGTTAAAGTTTATCATATTATTCAACAGTTAAGATAGTACATTTTACTAACGTTTCCTCTATAAAATTACATATACTTTTCAAACACAATAAATTAATAATCCTTATTCGTATATTTTGCGTTCGAATTTTTAATCAGTTATTCTATGCATCAATATTTTAATTTATGCTATTAGCTCAAACATAACGACGAAAAATAATGAATCATACTGACACGTAAAATTTTAGAAACATTGTAGACGAATTATAATGCACGTATACCTATGTATCAAACTGCATGAATTAATGCTAATTAACAGGTAATTCGTTCGAAGAGTTGTATTTACACATGTCCAGCTTTATTATTATGGTCAACAAGCCAAACAGTATATCGCTGTACATCACAACATGTATAAAGAAATAAAGCTGCATATTCATAAAACTTGCGCCATTCAAATACAGTAAAGCTGTGTATATACAACACTAGGTATTCTAAATCACTGTAACCTGTCGAGCATTCTAACATCGAGCGAATAACGGCCATTTCTGATACAAAATCAAACAGCTTCTAGAATTATATACCAAACCAGTGTTTTAGATGATTTCAATTTTCCGTCAAGATCTTTATACGGAATCTCTACAGAATAAAGCTTGATTTAGCCACTGACAATAACTCTGAAAACTTATTACAACATTTTTGAAGCTATGCTTTGCAGACAGGAAAACTACTATTATCAATAACAGCTAAGTACTTTAAAACTAATTCGATCATTAAACCATTTTTGTTTCCAATGATGTTATCACATAAAGCGTTACCGACCAAGCGAAATTACAGGTCGCTGTTACTGTTTCAAATATCGTGTGCCTTTTGAAATATTCGAAACAAAGTAACATTCCAGTCACGGACAAAAATAAGTGCATAGAAAACGAATGCGAAACGAGAAAGAACGTTATAACGTTCATAAACAAAATTTACCGTATTTTAGAACCAATTTTTGCATTCGTTTCTGAACGAACGTAACCGTAAACGAACGTTGTAACATTCGTTTAATAAACGAACGTTGTGGCGTTGTTTTATGTAAACTTATTTCCGTTCGTGACTTACCTGTCGCAGTGTGCGAGCCACAAGAGTTTCGATGACAGATCCACGATCATCATGCAGTAAATGAATTTCATCGAATATCAGCAACTTAACCAGCTGAGTTAACGCCACGTCGCCAGTTGATTTGCGAGTCACAACGTCCCATTTCTCTGGTGTTGTAACGAGCATCTAAAGAGTAAGCAAAACTTACAATTCTAATATAATATACCCTAACTAAATTAAGACCAAAAGGACAACAGTTTTTGCTAGAATGTTCGAAAATCCATATACCATTTTCTTCAAAGAGTAAACAATACGTAGCAAATTGTTGAAAATTATCAGTCTTAACTTTCAAAGAAAAGGGTTTATGGGCCATTTTTACACTGCAAGAGCCTACCGCACGGTTTACGGACGTATTAAACACAAATACTTTCCGTTAATCATATTCCGTCAACAGCAAACCCTACAGACCCATTCACAACTTATACAAAGCTAATTGAAACACGAAAATTGACTCTTTATGACGCCATAAATATACAGTTTAAACCAACATAACATCCTGTAAGACCGTTAACATTCCCCTTATTGTTTTAAAATGCTGAAAATAATGAATTTAACGTAAAATACCCAAATAGCTAGTCGGTAACCTGTAGCAAGCAAAAACGCAGTCGAAAATTTTTAAATCCTCACTATTGAGGAATATATAACTTTGGCTTAGCGTTAAAACAGCTACTCTGACAAAATGCGTTATAGAGGAAAGTCGCAACTCCCGATTACTTTGAGGATATTAAAACACCTCTGAGAAGTCAAAACTAGACTGCGAACGCCGAAGGTAACCCACATGGACACGATATGCTTTTGGTTTATATAACAATTTTCGGGTAGAAATAATCAGAGAAAGGTAAATACAAGTGTGCTATTTAGATCTAATTTAGCAAAAATACAACAGCAAATTTAGAATTTTGCACAGTTAAACACTATTTCAGCTAAGCAAACCACTAATAGCTTAAGAACACTACAAGTTAATGACTCAACGGTGTCGTCTTGACGTTCGTTCTCCTCACAAAAGGACATAATGGTTTCCGCACATAATTTAGATGTGGTTTTGCAGTAACACAAGAAGAAAGTTACGAATCACGCGTGACAGACACAACTACAAGCATTTTGCACAGTTAAACGGTATTTGAGCAAACGTTTAATAGCTTAACAAATATTGCGAATTTTTAATGACTCTAAGGTGGCGTTTTCATCTTAGTTGTCACTAAACGGTAACAGAGCGTTGTTTGCTTCAACTGCGTTATTCAATCAACATTATAGATTTAAATATCAATCACTAACCTGTGTGTGTAATATTTCCTGCTTCGTTAGCTGCATATCACCGGTTAATTCACGAACCGTGATGCCCAACGGCAGCAGCCGTTTACCAAAATTACGAACCATTTCAGCTGCTAAAGCTTTCATTGGAGCAACGTAAACAATCTACAATATACTTAGTATACTAGTCTAGTGAAGCTCGCTTGCGAGCCAGAATTCGAGTGGTGAGAACAATCCCCCGAAGTCTGTTGTAGAAAGCACACACAAACAAAGCCTACACACAGTACAGCAGGTGCAGTATTATATAAACCGTGAGTGATGAGTCATAGTTTCGCCCGCCTCTTTTGATAGATAACGTATGCAGTAGACAAAAGATCATACAACGAGTACAAAAACAATGAAATAACAATTTAATAATTCAATAAAACCCTAAATTGACCGTGAAAAGAACGTTAAAGAATTCAAACCGACACTTGAGAAAAATCTCATTTTTCATACTGAGTATGAAGCAGAAGTGTGAAAAATATTTGCCACACAATATTTTCGACACTCGCAATGAGCTTGTGGGCCCAGAAAACCCCATATAAGAGACTAAAAGCAAACAAAAAACACACATTTAGGTGCATTTCTCACGACTTTTTACCAAATATGAAATTTGTCGCCAACTATAAGCTTATAGACTCCAGATTGGGAAGTAGTTGAAAAACTTGTATCATTGGAAAGCCACGGTAAAGCTACATGGAATAGGCCTATTAGTTTGCGGATACCTCGTTTACTTATTGAGAAAAGTCGCAAAAACTGGAGGGTTTGCCCGAAAAATGCGCCAAAATGACGTCATTTTGTCCCATAACTTTTCCCACGTGAAAAAATTCAAAAATCGGGCTCCATTACTACACCTAAATCGACCATTGCGGTTCGAATGAGTTATCTTGTATCAAAATTCGCCCAACCGTTATCGAGATCCAGGTGCGACAGACACACACAGACAGGACTTCCTCAACCCCCCTCCAGAGCCAAAATTGTAAATTCTCGTTCTGCTCGAATTCAAATAAATAACTCAATAAACGTTTTGTAATATCCTTAGGTAACACACTATACAAATTCGACTTTTGCAGCAGATGCGTGAAATCATTCGTGCACTGTGTGTACTGCTTATGGTAAGCAAGCCATGCTTTCGCATATTTACAAATCTGTTTCAATGAATAGGCTATCACTCTAATTCTAAACTTCGGAGGGAAAGGCATTGTAGCGGGTTAACCGCGATGTAAAGAACGCCTGCATATAAACATCGCTCAGGGTTAGTGTGCTCGATTACAAATTCGTGTTCAAGTCAAAGTATGCGCATGATTTTGATGAAGTTTGTTTTATTTTAGGGTACGCATCTCATCGCAGAATCTTTCTGAGGAAACAAACTACAAAAAGTGTTCAAGAGGTATATGTGTTGTAAATACATTTATGACAAAACCGTTGCATAAAAAATTACACCTACAAATTAGTGTACTGCAGACATGTCGGTTTAAAATACACAAACACATTCAGGGGTAATATTTTCACAAACCTGGATCTCTATCCGGGTTTTTTGCATCCTTGCATGGCCTGTGCATTTCCGCACTAAAATTTCAGAATGCACAAACTTTTACACACTGAATTTTTCGAAGAAATTTTTTAATTTAAATGCCAAATAGATTTCTTTTTGTTTGAAAGGCATGTCAGTACGAAATACTCTGACGTTGAGCCGCGTGACAGGGCGGCAAGACTCGTTTTGTGCGAGTGATGAAATTATCCATTTAAATTTTATGCCGAATTTATTAAAACACTTGTAAATCCTAAGACTTTTGGTCTAAATACAAAAATTGCAATATCATAAGCATGCACCATACGCAATGCATAGATATGAATGGGAAGAGATGACTGGAGGTTTCGAGCAACTTTTTGATTTTGTACACTGAAATTTGAAAATGCACACTTTAATATGAGAATGCACAAAGTTTTGCACACCCCGAAAAACGAAAAAATCCTGATCTTTCCGCAGCGTACTTTTGTAATCACTTGTAATCGTTTCTTCTCTATACAAACGCTTTTAATCGTTTCTTACGTTTGCTCTACCCAACAAATTATTGCATTACGTTATAAGACATTACCCCTATAGCGTTATACACAAAGAGTAATAAATAGAGCCGCATCTATAAATAAAAACTGGTTTAATGGTTTAACAATATACAATCTTGCCGTGTTACAAGTTCTTAGCTTGCAACTTATACGCAGCCTGCAAACACTAAAGTAAGAAACGGTCACTACGAAATATCTAATGCTAGTTTCGCAAGCCACGGACAGTCCCACAACAAAGGTAATAATAAATTATGATTTAAACAAGCGATCGTCGTTACTCTATACTATCATAACAGACTCCATGAAAGCTGCCTAGTCGGTAGTGGAACAACATTTGTGAGCGGAGCTTGGGCTGTGGCATTACGAATGTACTCAATTTTATGTTCTTGTAACTACATTGCATAGGGCATAGGGTTTCATCATTGGCAAAAATATTATATTTGAATTCTTCGACCCAAAAACCCTATAATGGTTTGATCGAAACGATTCTATTTCAATAAATAACACAAAAATTGCAAAATTCTCTATTTTAGCTGCATAAGCTTAACTAATTAGCTAATTACTAATTAACCACTCAAAATCAAATATCCAAATATCAGGTGCACACTCTGACATGATAGGCTTTCAAACAAAAAAGTGTATTAAAATCGGTTCAGTGGTTCTTGAGATCCATCGGATCGAACGAACGAACGGACATCGACCTTTTTACACCCAGACAGAAAATAAAAACGCTTCGCTCGGCTTCGCCGAGCTCCGCTCAATAGTAACTATCATAGAATTGCGATGGTGAGTTATAATAAGTTTAAGAACATGCTGAATAACAGAACACTAACGCATAGAAATTAATACAATACCATTAACTAAATTGATAGCCTAAAAATTCGTGCAATCTTGTAAAGCACGTCACTCGGCCTTCCCGTGTTAGATATCTAAGAAAAGCCAAAAGAAACATTCTATTTGCAGCATATAACGACTAAAACATCAAAAGCTTACTCAAAAGTAAGACATTTTGGCAGAAAAGTACAACAGTATTATATATCGTTATTATCGCACTATAAATTCGCCGCACTCGGTCTTTTTATAAATTAATATCAGCTCATAAAATTGGAAAAAACGCAACGAAAATGAATGGGCAATGCGTTTATATTTGTACATTTTAAAAGCACATGTAGCACACGCCAGAGCAATAAGCAGTGGGCGGGGAGAATTTACGACACTACATTTTAACGGTTTCACGAGACTACACTAAATACCTTGAATTTTTCTTTGCGAATGACGCCTGCTTCAATGTTATTTTTAATTTCTCGCAAAACGCATAGCATTGCAATATTCGTTTTGCCCGCTCCGGTGGGCGCACAAATGAGCATGTTGTTGTTTGTACGATACGCAGTTGGAAACACCACTGATTGGATACGATTAAGTTCCTTCATCCCGGAAAATGCCGTTTTGAATACCTAAAACAATTATATTTACCATGCAACAAAAATTAATTGCTATATCAAAGAAAATAAAGTAACTCAAAGCTATGCACTGAATTTTAAATTGGCCTTCATTGATGATTACAAATCATGCAAAATTATGAACAGACGCCGAAGATTCTTGTTTGTTTCTCCAAGAAACAATAGTCATCATAAGAACGACTGTTTTCATTTTCTAGTAATATTTACATTCACCAAGATGTTTTCATTATTTTGAATTAGCCTTTCTAGCCACCATTGAAATTTGTTATAACATGAATAAATCAAAAACTGCTAAAACAAAGCAATTATATTATTTAAGAATTTTACAAACGGAAGTAGAGTATGCGCCACAAATTACTGTCGTCTCGAGCGAGCGAGCATGGAGCAGCTAGTGCTATAATGTTGTTTTGAACAGTGAGTAAGCAGCAGTCATTTCTGGCACGTACTGTACTACAACATAATACATTTATCATTAGGCGTATGCAATTAAATACTTACAAATATTGTTCCCAATTGCTGTACAAGCAAATTCCTTTCGATCGCATTTAAACACGAAACAGATTATATTTGCTATTTCGCATATCCTTACTACATTATTTTAAATAAAAATTCAGGGCCTTATTCAACATATTGATATTTGTCAATACTAAGGCTTGTAACAAGCGTACACAACATTAATGTGTTTACAAAACTTACAATATGCCATATTTTATGCGAACATTTTCCAGAATTCGATTAGCTATACTACCATGCATGCAAGATGCAGTAAAGCCTTTCCTTAAATCATATACATAAAGCCGTTAGTTGTTAATAATTTAGCAGCAAGCCAGCTGGCCAGCTGTATTTGACCCCAAAGACTAATTCGCAATGCCATAGGTTCACAAAACGATAATTTGCCATCTCCACAGAGCCCCCCACCGGATTTCGGCGGCATCCTACAAGGTAAATTTTGTCTTTACCGAGTCAAGCCCATATCTCCCCGCCCAAGTATTTTGAAACGACACCACATATGGTCGTCGAGACGAAACCTGTGATAACAAAACTCAATATTACTGCTTATATATGACTATTCGACTGTTCTTGATAAATCCTAACTAAAATGAAGCGCGGCCTGCAGAAATACATGTTCTCAATACATAAATAATTGATATCCCGCAAGAACAATAATTATATATTTTGTAATGGATTTAAAAAACGAAAAATTCTATTATAAAACTCCAGTTGTCCACGGGGGGTAATTCCCCAGGTATCCCCCGGTTGAAGCAGGGGACGGGCACCTCAAAGATTCCAGATATATAAAATTTTGGTCCTACAGTGAGGTCAGTCAATCACAACGAACTGGCCAGAATTAAACGAAAAGATATTTGAGATATAAATGTTATTGCTCTCCGCTTAGTGCTACATAAATTTTAAAAATAAACTTATAGAAAGGACTACTTTTTAAGAAAATTTCCATTCCCAGGCGACAATAACTAATCCCATCTTTTTTGATGTTTATTATAGTGTACCGAGAGATATAAGAAAATATTATAAGTATTTGCAAGTAAACATACGCTGACTACTTACATCATCTTCAACGGACTGAATCTGGACTCTATTTTTGCCAACAGAAATAGGAGGAGCAGGACTTGGATCAATTGTTATTGTTTCAGCCAATCTCGAATCTTTACGATTAAATCCTTGTGGTAGAACCATCTGCAAAGAGGCAACTACGAAAAGCTTATAGCAACGTAATTATTGATATACCAAAACACTAGCAAAATTAGCAGGTGTAAGCGAAATATTCAACAAATACGTATATAGCAGTAAAAATTATGATCTATATTTATCAAATTTATTTTACGTTTTACATCGCACTGAAATCGGGTTAGAAACATTTTACAAATCCATTTTTATGTGTAACATGCAAACATTTTATGCATATGTAGATATGGCAGAAGCTCAAAATCGAGCTGCAAACTGATCAACACAAAACTCAGCCACCAGAAGACAATGGAACATATTCAAGCAGAGAATTCACCAAAACTCATTTCTCTAAGCAATACCACGTATTTTAGATTACAATCACTGCACAGTTTCTGCTTTTTGCATCATAATGAATTTACAGTATTATTCAAAAATTATGCTTTACAATCAAAAGGTACATTATTTACTCCGTAGTATAACTATTAACTCGCAAAGAGGGGGAAAACGAGCTAGTATAACTACTCTGCGCGTAGTGACCATTTCGTCTTCCCAAATTCGGGTCCTTGGACCCATTTAAAAGTCCCGCGATAAAAATTATACAACGACGCTACTTCAATGGCGACGCAATAGTCACCTTAGTCATATATCAAAACCGGATATGTCTATTCTTCCCATTACCAAAAATACGAAAACATTTGAAGTTTATAAATCACAAATTTTTAGAAAAATTATAATTTGGAGAGTAATTTTATGTTGTACAAAACCAAGATTTGAATTATTTGACACATACTAAGCAAATTCAATTTCTTTCATCTTATTGAGCTACAACCAAACCTATATACAGATTCGAATGATGACGTACATAATCTACAATAAAAAAAGTAGCAAAATCTGACATGGTGTTTTTGATGCCAGCATTTACCAAATTTTGCTCCAAACACCGTCTCGCATGGTTAATACCCACAGAATCTGAAATTAAAGCATCGAAATCTACGCATTTAACGGATTGAATGACCCTATAATGCTACCTTTTATCCCTCGCAAGCAAAAAACTTGCTCTGCAAAAACATAAGAAAATTCAGCTTCTTAGGGGTATTTTTCAATCTTTGGCTGATAGCTCGAGAACGGATACTCTGACAAAATATGCACAAGAGCAAAGTTGTAGATCTCGATGGGAAAATCATGTGCGAAACCTACGTCGCGAGATATGGTCTCCGAAATAATGGTACCCTTATGGCTTAGTTTAGCAAATAACCCATAAAAATCTTCATTGTTATTTTGACCCGGAAGATGGGGTCGGACTCGGACCTCTTAGCGTTCAACTAAAGAGAACATCCTTATCACTTTTCCTATCGTAAAAATTGTAGAAGTTCGTCCACACGGTCATGAGTTATAAATGAAATCGCAGACAAAAAATTTCACGACCTTTCCCCCTGCGCTCTCAGTGGCAAGTCCACTTTCTCCATTTCAACAAGTATTTCGCGCGCTAGGGCGGAACTGTTTGATCTATAGGCTGTGATCACATGTAACTGGATTTGTGTTTGATGTATATACCACCCTAAAAACTCTGCAACCCCTGAAGCCTTACAATGCTTGCCTGTGTAGGAGTTACGAACACCACCTATTTTGCCACGAAATCCATACCTTATCTGAAGGGGTAGAAAAACCTATAACAAAATAAGTGACGACAATCAACTTCAAACCAATGAAAAGATATGGTACAGTATTGCTGGATTTTAAATAGCCACACCACTGCATTCGAACCGATTAAAGCAGCCAAGCTGTTCTACGATGGAAATCGCATTCATCGACCCTAAACGTATTGAAAACCGCTGGAGAAGACATGAAACACTCATGATGGTTATCAGATAACCAAATCATCGTATTCAGGGTACTGAATTGACCATTCTTGATTCCATGCTTAACAAAATAACTGAAGACAGACTATATTCTGGAAAGCAGGTCCAATGATCCGAAACAAACTGAGACCTGTGAAAAGACAAGAAATAAACGAATTGGACCATAGCTACCCAAAATATCGTATTCAGCGTATCGAATAACTTATAAAAGAAATTCCTTGATGCCTTACACACAATAGATAACTCACCAAAAATGATGATAGAGTACATTCTGCAAATCGAATTCAACAAACGTAAGATCTTTGAGGAATCAGAAAGGCATAATATATAATATATATGACCAAATTAAACCCTAGATTATGAAACCAGATCAACGTGATTTTTAACCTTAAACGCACTCTTTTAAAGTCGCAAACACACAAAAGCATGCCGAAATTTGAAAAAATCTATATTTACGGAAAAAGGGGAATAGACAATATTAGGTCCGAAAGCGGCCCAAGTTCACAAAAAGTTTTGTTATGCAAAGTAGTGAGAGATATGGTCTCCCATGTTACCCGCATGGCTAGATTTAGCAAAGAACCCTCAAAAAACTTTTGGACATTTCGACTCGGAATATGCGGTCGGAACTATTAGCGTTCAACTAGAGAACATATCATCATCACTGCTGCTATAGAAGAAAAAACCTTTCCAGTTAAGTTATGAGTGACACCGACAGACAAAGACATTTCACATCTTTCCCCCAGCGCTCTCAGTAGAAACTCCGTTCGCTTCGCTAGCTCGGTTTCAATTAGTGTACCTTGCAACCTGCAACAAAAGCTGACGACTTGATAGCATTACGGTAACTGTCGTAAACGTGTGGATATTGAGGTTGTTCGGACATCGTAATGCCACGACGGTCAAAAATAGGTGCTATCTTAGCAGCGTTAAGCTCAATTTCCCTAAAACGAGTAAAAGACAGTAGCACTACTGAAAATATTAACCAATTCAAACGACACTCGAATGTGATAATATTTCGCTAAACGGTTATAAATACATTATATTTTGTAGAATTTCTCATATTCAAATGTGAAGCTAGTATATACAGTTTGTAAGTAATTACAATCACTGTGTAATTTTCGAAATATTAATACGTACGCGTTCATATAACAGTGGCAAAAGGGAAATTAAAATCAACCACTGTGTTTTTATGAAATTTCAGCCTCATGAATTTCTAATTACGCCTTTTCTATACCTATGATATTGTCCTGAGATTATAGATATGCCACAGCTGCACTAATCGACACAGGACGTTTGGCACTACGACGAACAGCCAATAAAGAGTATACATGTACATACATGTCCGAAATAGTATACCCCGGCATCACGATAAAGGCAGTTACTGCGATAATAATTTTTTTTGAAAAAGAAATAACAAAATTATACGTTTTTTGTTTTTGGTTGGAAACATTAATTAAACTCATCACTTGGTTTACAGGTCTGCCCGATATTTTAGCCGGGTGGTGTAACGAATGTAATGAAATGTAACGGATGTAATCAATAACGATTGGAACAAAGAGTATTACATATTCAACGAAGTACATATCGCGAACGCTACATCTTAGATATACCTATGTTGTCTAAGTGTAACGTATTGCTGAAAAATATGTATATATACGGGGTTGATGCATACGCGCTCGTATAATATACGTAGGTGTATAAATGCAAACAGTATTGGGTGTTGACCCCGTCCCCAACTTTTAAAATATTCAGTAAGGCACACACCCGAAGATGTACTTGCATCTTTGGATGTTCACGCTCCTTATACGACCGCATGTATTGGAACAATGCGCATTACATATTCAAAATTACTTGTCTGTCATCATTCAAATTCATTGAATGCTACATCTTGGTTATGGATCATTTCACAAAACCATGTCATTTTTGTCGAGAGGGGGGCTACATCGGCACTTTTTGGCATATACCACCAGTCTTTGTGAAGGATATTTAATGTCGTTGTGAGGTGTAGTAATAGACGTTCCGACGGTCACAATGAGGTATGGTGGACCTCTGTGCGCCTACCATAGCAGGAGCCATAGGCCCACAAACCGAATTGGCCAAATGAAGCCAAAAAACACATCCCATTATAAACGTTCGCCGTATCGCTAGCACGGGATACATATATGTGTTTTTCATTTCCTTGTGATCCTTTGGTATTTGCTAAATTTTTCGTAGAAAAACTTGGGAGTAAGCATCGACACTGAAGCTGACGTCAAGCTTCCGAAAAAATTTTCTTGACATCCCCGACCTAGGTCAAGTCTGGCATCTTGCATACACTGGTATATAACGTCAAAGTGTACTAGCGCCAAAAATACTATATAACGATAATCGTAATCAGTACAGGTTTTATTGAACAAAAGAACGTCACCGTCTGTCCATGTGTTGTGTGATTATGAGGTCGAAGGTCATAAAGTACCAATAATGGGGTATTTAAAATATAGCCGCCCCCGACCTGACAAAAATTATATTTAAAAAAGCCAAGTTTAGCATTCAGTCTTATAATAGGCCGGATAGAAACATAGTAACGCCTCACTAGAATAGACCCATGTATTAAAAATTTTTATTGAAAATGTGGCCACTCCCCCGACAGCATGTATAAGAAAAGAAACCGAAGGTGACAAAAACCATATTAGTATATAAGTTCATCACCATTGCACCATGATATGGGGCCCTGTTGTTAACTGGGTAGCTAGGGAACCCTTCTGCCTTCCCGCACATCTATTCTTCACATTGTCCTTGGTATCATCACCTAAATGTAAGCTAATCATACATCAATAGTGTTTGTTTTACAGTAGCAGCGTGTTAAAATAAATCTAGAATCTCTAGAAGTAGCCAAAGCTTCACGCAATATATGTTGTAGGAAGGTGTAGCCTCCGACCTGACGTGTAGCCCCCCCGACCTCAGGTGTAGTCCTCCCGATTAACACATATCGGGGTGCCAATTTTTACAAGGCCCAAGGATCTGCCTGAAATTTTTTGTCTGATATTCCCCACTCATGGTTGGTTTGTGAGCATAAAATGGTATCAGTAAGTGTTGTCTCCGTTGCGCTAGAAAAACTTCTGCAAAAGGCCATTTTTACCATAAAAGGGCCCTAGCTGCACCAATTTTAGGTCTCAAGTCCTCCAATTGGCTTGACCGTGAGCCTTTTGGTCCGACTTGCATACAAACAGACCACGGTTCACATGTCACTGCGTCACCCTACAGAATAATCACTTATTTCGGATTAAAATTTGACACCCAGGGGTACCCTTTGCGACCCCTGTAGCAGGTTTCAGGTAGCTCGTTTAGCATAGAGACATCGATATTCGAGAAATTCAGGGTTTTTCATGTCGGAAGAGGTCTAGACACTGTACATACGAAAACGTTTCATTTTGGCTTTAAAAATGGTGTTTCAAAAGTACATGGTTTCGTGTAATGACCCAGCTTGATTGCTAGTGTTACCATGATATTGCCAGAGTGTGTTTATAGCTAGAGTGATAGTGTTACCATAATATTGTCAGAGTGTGTTTATAGCTAGATTGCAGGGAATAACCGGAACCGTAGATTTAAACTGGATCCGGAACCCGAACTTATATTATGTTGAAAATCAGATGAAGGAATGTAGTCCTCCCCCGACCTTACGAAAATTAAGGTTAAAAAATCCAAATCCAGCATACAGTCTTACAATAGGCCGAATGGAAACATAGTAGCGCCCCACTAGAATCGACCCATGTATTAAAAATTTTTAATGAAAAATGTAGCCCCCACCCGACCTGACGTGTAGCTTCTGTCATGAATAGTTGAGAATTATTTTCTTTGACAGTTTCAATTTCATACAAAAAGAGGTGAACTAAACATTTAATGGATATAATATATTGATACGCTGTTTAAGACGGGTGCTTTGGTGTGGCTATTTTGTTGTAGCCTGGAAAAAACATTATCAACGGAGTCGAGCTGCGAGGCGGATAATTTGGAGGTGTCAGATGATATTCACGAAAAGCCATATCTGCTATCTCATCGTATTTCCTAATTGCTTATCTTCAGGTGTTATATTTATAAGCCAATATATCAATGTATGAATAAAATGAATGATAAATATACGTCGTAATAACACAAAATGTCGTCAACGATGTATACTGTGATGTTCACACAACTATATCGAATCATTACCAATTTATTACACTCTACTACTCACATGATTATTAGTTCGACTGCACGATTAGTTTGCCATAACATTTCTTCAATGTGTTGCTGTCCAGCTATCAATTAATAAGAGGAGTCTTAACAACGACTTGTCTCTATGCATCATTCTTAATTCGTCATATACTTGGGTTGATGTATACGCACGCGTATAATATAAGTGTATAAATACAAACAGTATTGGGTGTTGACCACGTGATCAAATTTAAAAAAATTCAGTAAGGCATCTACAGAGGCGCTTCCTGAATCAATGTCAATTTTAGATCTAAAATGTGAACTGATTTATTACTGGCAACTTTAGTCAGTATAATCGTGTCACGGTAAATTTTCAGATAAATCTCATCAAACGAATCGTAATCGTTAATTGCAGATATATTGTCTAAATATAGGAATGTATATCTTATACTGTTCTTAATGTGAGTATCGCATTTTATGTTGTATTCGTGTACGTATGCATGCAAATACAAACTAGCAACATGCATCTGTTCTCATCGGCATACCGACTATATGTTTGAAAACAAGCGCACCAAACGTAAAATATGTATTTCTATTAAATGAACTAAATATGGACGATCATTAAAATAGATTGAAAATCACAGTTTGCATTTTGTGAAGCTGGATACTTACACAATGCACAAAATGCGTTCTTGTATTTGCAACCGCATGTGGACCAAGATGGCTAAATAAGAAAAACAAAATACTCGATCCAACATTAAAAACTACAAAAGCTATAACGAAACAATGCTGCGCAACAAACCAATAACTATTAGCTTGTCTTATCGCCAAGGTGATAAATTCTGAATGTTAAATATGTAAGTTCGAGAGATGTACCCAGCTATATTGGGTATCAAATTACAAAATGAACAATGAAGTGTTCTACAAATGACACCAAACATCTATATAACTTGAAGGGTTGCAGATATATATCCATTTTCATGTTTTAGGTCCGCGCGCCCATAGAAGCCCTTTTGCACCGAACACTGCAAAGTTAACAATGACAGCTACATAGAGGATCAATTACTCGTCAAAATGAGACCAAAAACATTTTTGCATAGCATGAGCGGTTGCGAAGAAATTGCCGCTTTCGTGTATTTTGGGTCACATGGGCCCATTTTGACCCAAACCCCACATACTAAGAGAACAACGTAGCAAAATATTATACACAATCTTATTTAGTGCTATTTGTTCTATAAAATGAGCTCAATTTGACTCAGATACCAACACCTGATGTCGAGTTACAATAGGTAACGTAATTTTTGACCCCAGTCGGAACCCCACCTCAGCCCCTTTGACACGCCGATTCGGGGGAAGATATTGGAATCGCGCTTCGGGTTTAACTAACGGCACAAAAAGAGATTTCAAGCTTTCGAATGAGTCATCGCGCGATCAATCCTCCCAGCGAAAGTTAATTTGTGTGTGTAGCCCTAAAAACGCAATAACGGACATTGTCAAATTTCACCACTGTCACGGCTAGCAAGAATTCTTAGTTTCACTCGTTTCACCCATTCACTAAGAATTCAATTACTCACCTTCTTCTGAGAACATCAATATCAACCGGTCCAATGTCAACGTCTTTGAACTTGTCCTGCAATTTCATTATTCGCTTTTCTTCCTTTCGAACAGCTTTCATTAGCATCTTTTCTCGCTCCGACTGAACCGTTATCTGTTGACCGTATATAGGGACTCGAGGGCGACTGATAACACGAACTGTATAAAAAGGATTGACAGATGAGATCCAGACAATAAATATATAATAATCAAGCTGATTCTAGAGCAATATAAAAATATGCAAGATGAAATTCATTTTAAGAACTAACTGGCTAGTGGAAAGTGGGGGCGGTCATTTTCGGCTGCCCCCCGGCGAAACGGTGGTACCCCGGCTCAAAGCCCCCTGCTGAGAAAAATAAACGTCTAAACGCGACAAAATCCGGCAAAAAATTGCCCCCACCCGGCATCACCGGCTATAATTTCCGAGATTTGGAGTAGCCAAAATAATTGCATATCTTACCCAAAGGTGGTGAATTCTGAATGTTTAAAATGTAGTTTACAAAAATATACACGGCTGCATTGAACATCAAATTACAAAATGACACCACAAACACCTATATAGCTAGAGTGGTTGCGGAAATATTAAACATTTTTGTGTATTGCGGGTCCCATGGGCCGTTTGTAAAACCCTTTTTGACCAAATCATGCAGCGTAAATTATGAAAATAGCAGCACATCATTTGACGATACATAGATAATGTTTGCCCGGCAAAATGAGACCAAAACCACCTACATAGCTCAGCGGTTACAGAGATATTACTGTTTTCATTTTTGGGTCAATGGAAAACAGTTTTGACCCGACCTTGCAGCGTAAATGACAGTAGAAGCACACATTTGAAGCTACATAGAGAATCAATTGCTCTACAAAATATTACCAAATACAACCATACAACTCTAGTGGTTGCGGAGCTAGTACCTTTTTGGCCCCATTTTGCAACATTTTTGACCCAAATCCCCCATCCTAAGAGAACCGCGTGACAAACCATTGTATAGTAGTGGCCTGTCCAAAGTGGGGGATGGAGGGGGACCCCACTTTCCATATCCCACATGTTCGTGATATTTTCCCCATGTCCGTCCCCCCACTCGGCCGAAACCCCCCATGTTCTGCTAATTCCAAAAATTCGGCCGAACCCCCATGTTCTGCTAATTCCAAAAATTTTTTATCTCTGAAAATTTATGTTTTTTGTTTGCAAATTGTTTTTTAAACATTAATTACCACTATTTATGATGCTAAAATATCGTTTTTAGCTTGAAAATAAATTGTAAAAATGCATGAAAATATGGAAATATTTAGCATTTTTAAGCAAAATGTATCCCCCACTTTAAATTTTACCCCGATAATAAACATGGGGCCCCCTAAGTCCTCCACTTTTCGGAGGGCTGTGGACAGGCCAGTAGTCTTATAGAGGGTTATTTGCTCTACAAGATGAACCTAATGTGACTCAGATACTACAATTCAGGAGCGGTGGTCAAATTACTATAGGTAACGTGGTTTGTTGAACCCCGTCCGGAACTAAACTCGAGGCCCTTTGGCTCGCTTTTTCGGTTTCGGGGAGGGGGGAGGAAGATGTTGGAATCGGTGTTCGGACGTAACTAAAGAACACAAATACAGATTTCAAGCTTTCAAATGAGCCACCGTGTGTATCAATTCGGCGAGCCAAAGTTCAGCGATGTGTGTCACCATAAAAAACTCAATAACGAAATTGTCAAATTTCACGACTGGCACGGCTAGTGAAAATTTTTCGCTTCGCTAATTTCACTCACTACACTAGGAATTCAATAAATAAGCGATCGCTTCGCCGTCCATCAATTAATATTTCCAGTGCGAAAGGAACAGCAAAAGTTCGAGAGCATGAGCCAAAATTTTTTGAAAAAACCATCGAAAGACCCATATGGATTTTTGAAAAAACCACGCTGATTAGTGATATGGGGCGAACCAAATTCTATAATTCGACAAAACAAAATTTATATCATGCCTAAGGCTAGTATTCCCATTTTGCAGAGTTATCGAAAAATGAAAAATTTATTAAGGTTTCACCACACATAATATTGGAATTTCTCGACATCAACAATAGTTCTGCTTGCTTGGTCGCACAGAAATATGTGAAAATCGGAAATGAAATAAAAACGATTAGCAAAAATTTTAGTGTCCCGCTTTAACGCCAAAATACACACCTTCTATACAAGGATTTCTAATGCAATAACTAAATTTTAAAAGACATCCAATCCAAAATATATAAATTCACCTTTTGCTTCAGGCGTTTGCGCTTCATTTGAAATTTTCTTCGAGCGTTTATTGACCGAAGGCAGCAATGCAAAGGTTGATGCTTTGCAAACACAGAAAATCGTACTCAATCAAAAAGAAGCACTTAAGTAATTCACAGCATTAACTTGTGGCTATTTTTGGGCATGCGACGAATTTGAAGCTCGTTTGTTGCATTGTTGCATATTTTTTCATTAGCTTTTGCTTCATCGAAAATTGCAAGCTAGAGCGTGGTAAAGTACACGAGCATTGTCTGTCGACCAACCACATACATCAAAACGAAAAATTGATATATCGAAGATTATCAAACAAAACACGGCAGTTCATCCTCGTTTATATTACAGCCCTGCGACAGTTATTCCAATGTCGTACCGGGGATAACGTCTAAATAAAATGTATTTTTATTACCTACTCCTAGTGGCTATAAAATTTAATACTATATTTATTATCTGCTAACCAGTTTCCAATTCTTGAGACTTCCGCACAAGTGACGTTATCGAATCATTTTCATCGCTATGGCTTTCAGATAACAGCAACATATATTCATCGACCAGGCCTTGTCGGTTATTCAGAATCGATTCGATTAGGTCAATTTGCTCAAAGCCCAACAAGTCGAACAGCTGAAAAACTCACAACACCACATTTTAATAGGCTGATAATAAAGTCAACATGAACGACATAAGTGACGACCATGTTTACATCAGATACCACATCTTTTCAAGCATGGTCCATAAATGCCGTTTCATGATACTTTTGTCAGCGACTAAATCGCTGCTACCCAATGCTTCTAAAATTAATATAAAACTTCCTTATGTTCAAGTGAACAAAATTTTTTCAAATAGGGAGGGAAAAATGTCAGCGAATATTCAATATTTAATTCATTTCGACAGCTGGGCCACATTGTTGAAACAAATTCATCGACCTTGGCAGTAGCAATTTTTTAACCTCACAGAATATTGCACAAGTATAGCGCCGAAAAAATAAAGACTTACTTATACCCTTATACTTAGCATGATGCGCGAAACATGCCTGATGACATTCCGGCAGGGTATTGCACTAAGATGACACACGGCCCTAACAGGGGTCGCAGGTGAGCATTGTGAGACCATTTTTCTTTGTACGACAAAAATTCTCAAAGTCGGAGTTTTTATAAGTGAAGGCGTAGTGTTGTCGTAGGCGGACAAGGGGCCATCTCCACTTCCTCCGGATACACAACATTCTGCTTCAAGAAAAAGAAAATTGTTCGCATATTAATTTCACCGTTCTAATTAGAACAATGCCATTAGTCTTTATAATCCCTGAAATCTGTTCTCGAATATGGCTCGCATTCTAAACAATGAAACCGCAGATTTTCAGCAGTAGATTTCATAGCTACAGAAAATATTTGGACCGGACGCACCTTTGAGCATGTGATATTGCTCATAACAAGCTTTCTATATATTAAGCAATCAGAAAAAATTGCAAAAAATTTAAAACAAGCTTTGCTGCAAGTTTTTTAAATAAGAAAAAAGAACACTATCTGCAGCGTTTTAGGCGTTCACTTCTAGCAAAGTTGTTCACACAAGTTTTTCATGTTTAAAAGATTGTTATGGTATTGCATAACGGTATTACATCAAAGAGAGCGAAACAGAAGGCTGTATGCTAACAGTTATATATGTATTGTGAATAAACTAATGAATATTCCACGAAACCAGTCAAACAACTTCACAATTACGCACTAACCAAATACCATGTTTGAGAACTAAATTAACCGCTGGTAATGAAAATTAAACTTCAAAATTATGATCAATCGGATGAAGAGTTTTAATTTTAAAAATTTCTAAACAAACTAAGAAAAAATATTCATCAGATATCTGTCCCGAGTAGTAAAGAAGTGAAACACCTTTATCCAATAACCGATTATACTATTTCAAAAATGTCATTCAATTTTCGAATTTTGGAAAAAATATTACAAGTTAATAATACCGAAATTTTGCGCATCCGTTTTAGTGGTCTCCAAAACATCTAATAATAAAGCATGAACAAGCAAAATGCAGTGAATCCTAAATATGCAGAACGGAACAATCGATAAACTTTAAATACTTCTCCTTGTAGCTGATCATTTGACCTTCCGGAGCTTAAATATCCGTAGATTGATGACCACAACGAATCAACGTCACATCCTGTCGCGGCAATACTATCACCGCCATTTTGTGACGACAATGCGTTAATCACACCAACAACTGTAATGTGGCCCGCCGAGGGCTTGTCGTTGTAGTCTAAATAATCACGTAATATAAGATCAATATTAAATCAATATCCTGATAACAGAAAACATGCATAAAATACATTATACAATGCGGAGTATACAAACACCAAAGAATAGTAATTAAGCACAGGGATCTAGTCGATTATGACAATTAGGTACAGATATGTGTCACAATAATTATGTCACTTTTCTAAACGACGTTGTGTTACAACAAGGAACTCATTGGTTTAAAATTCGGTTGCATCAGACGAATATGAAAATATGGCGTTTATAAGTAATAGCTACAGCCTGCGTCGAAGCCCACAACAATTTATACTACAAGGTTCGTGGATGTATATAGTTCAGCAAGTGACGAAATTCCAGCTACCGTCGCACGAGTACAATATACAGCACAATGCGTAATTAACCACCAAATTATATGGCTAACATTATTAAATACATTGCATTCTCATAAACAAACAGGGCACATTTATGCTAATTTTCCTGGTTATTAGACTTCAAAATCTTCGAGTCTGTTCAAGTATATATTCTTACAAAAATAGTCTTTTTGCGGGATTTGGAGCGCTATAGCAACTTGCATTAAGGTTACTTCTTGATCGAAGTCTATCCTTGGCAGCGACAGAGGTTATTTCATGGTAACTATTTTAATACTTATAAATAGCACACATGTTTCTTGATATACCGTCTAATAATTGAGTGATAAGCTTCGATTGAACACAATATTGTGAAAATTATACGGATGCTGTCGGTCATGGGCTCGAAAAAATTAACAGCGAGCAACGTTCAACATATTGATAACTTTAAAATATGTGTATTTATAGTCGGAATAATTGATAAAAATAGATCTTATTTACTGCGGCTTAACCTACTACTGATTTTCGTTTATGAGGAATAACAAATGATTGCTCAGTGGCCGACACCATGTCGGTTTCCATTTACGACCTTGGGACAGGTTCAGTACGTCAGAAATATTAAAAAAGCCTATATACTTTTCGAAGCTTTGACTAAACCAGGACTTAAGAGTTGATCAGTGTTCTACATTTCAATTATTACAGTTTTGAGGGTATAGTTTCACCGATGTATATTGATTTATTGATGGATTTAAGTCAAAGGCACATAGAGACAAATTTAAATATACACTATTCTAGTATTACATAAATTTTAGGTAACTTGAACAATAAATTTAATATCAGCTGGGGGTAAAAGATACGTGTATCATCAAATACGGAACTGAAATTCGCTGAAATTTTTGACTAAATTTGAAACAACTGAAATACCAGGTCCACTAAAAAGCACACTAGACAAGGTCCTCAGGCATCTTATGATATCACAAATTAGAGATTTTACCTTACCTGGAATTTCGCTTAAGTGATGCCGAAAATCCTCAAATGAACTGTTAACAGATTTCAACTGTTAACGATCATTCAACAAATCTCGTTCACGAGAAGAAACTCGTGTTGTCAAATATATGATCACGCACACTTTGAGCCTAAGTAGCATTGTACTAAAAGTCATTTCAGTAAAATTGGTTAATCCATTTAACATATATATACTCTTGTGTTGCAAATAATACTACAAAGCTTACATAACGTAAAATGGTCAAAAAAGAATTAATTAACAGCATAATAAGACGAAGTATAGATTTATTCATACGTATCTACACCAAGATCGCTAGAACACATCAAGAGAAACATCTTGAGCCATCGGTTATACCGGTCTGCCCATCCGCTGCTTAGCTATGACGATTAAAACCAGATCGTGATTTGTATTAGCTTACAAGGCCCAACTACTTACAGTATTTGAGAATATTATAACTGCATAGAAAGCCAACAAAGCGATGGTATTCCCAGACAAACACAATCTATACAAAGTTTTGTGGCTGAGAATATGTAACGTTAAAAAGATAACACTTGATTTGCAATAAAATACTATAATTAATTTGCTCACGTTGTCTTACCTTTATTTATAACACGAGCAAAATACAAAATCTGAATAAACAATTATAGTAAGGGAAGCACGTATCGTTAAGCTCGACTTCCACAAAGTGGTACTTATCAAAACGTATTTGGATTCATAAAGTTACAATATTAGTTTATAACCATACATAACTGACATCTCCACATAGGCAAAATAGTCCCCAAGGATAAACCTAGGGTACTACTACCATACCGAGCGGAGTTAAAAATATCACGAGAGTTACTTTCCTCCAAGCTGCCAGCTTATCGTGGGGTTGCCATATTTTCTGACATTCTAAACCTGGTTCTCCAAAGCTGATGGATGAAGGCCAGTCAATTTGGTGCCTCGATTCGTGTACCTAGCAAAATTTTTTGCTCCCCTGCCCCCCTAGGGCTAACAGTACTAATTGACACAAAAACTTGATTAATTTTTTACAAAAATTTCTTTCTTACTAAAAATTCGAATAATTAACTCCAAAAATTAGTTGAAAAGTTGCTTTTTATCCTCAATCGATGTTTTTGCAGCGTGTCAGGTTGTCTATTAACAAGTTTACCGTTTTTCGTACACTTAATCTTAAAAACCTTAAGAACTTGAAGCCTCCCTAGCGGAATCTGCTACACAATAGCCCCTCTTCGTTCGTACCCCAGATAAAATTTTCTGTGAATCGAAAGCCGATAAACTATAACGTCAAAATTACGCAAAGTATACATTCACTAAAAAACTAACTATCAAAAATAAAACCTCCAACCGTACTTATTAATTAGCTAAACTCACAAACAATACATAGCTGCTGACCTACATGGACAAAGAACTTAAAGCAACGTACTAAGTTTATTAACTTCATTCTCTA